>JASDQU010374492.1:30556-44940 GCA_032191745.1 Picea mariana | reverse complement strand
TCAATCCTTTGACATCAATCAATCAATTGACATCAATCAATGACATCAATCAATCAAACCATTGGCATCAATGAAAACATGATCCAACATATATGTGACACACTCATAAGCTCTGTTTACAACGTGGATTGGTTTTGACACATAAGCATGCATTGTTGTATATAATTTTGTTTTGATAAATCAAATTTCGTTATTGTTTTAGTTTTGATTGGATTTGAGGTTGATTCTATTAATCACAATGTGTATTTGATTGTTTTAAATTAGTTGCGATTGAATGTTCTGTTGCATCTATTATAGACACAAACTGTTTTGCATTTCAAATTTTGAAACACGATCTATGTTTTGATCCGAATTGGTTATGATACACATGATGGGTAAACGATGGTTATCTATTACAATTTTATGAACATATGACTTTGAACAGCTCGGATACGGTTTGGATTATGTTTAAAAAAGGTTTTGTTTTATATTTACCCAAATTGTGAATTGATACAAATCGTAACATTCATACAAGTCCCAGCCAGTCAATTCGTTGTAGCCCGATGACCCTGTTCTCTTTTGAATGGAAATGACAATGGATATTAAGTTACGAATGGATTTGTAAAACGGAAATGATCATGCCCAGGATGACGAGTTGTTCTATATTTGACTCAAACCCGATTTTTGCCTGGATTATGGTTATCAATGCTGTTGAATTTTGACTGTGTAACGCCTATCGATATAAATCTATGGCAAAGATGATTAATACTGTTATGTACTTTTCATTTTAACTAGATCGTAACATCCTTTCCATATTGGTATTTGATTGAAACAACATGAATCTTATGCATATCGTTACAGCAGTATCAAATCGATATTGACTGTGGTAGATTATGAGTTTGTTGGATTAAATTATGATTGTGATTGTATTGGATTACATCGAATCTCATATGATACGATTCACCATTCATTTCATTTAATATGAAACAGTTTGATTGTTATATGGTAACTGAAAACAAAGCATTCTTTACTCTGTTTCGATTGTATTTATTTTGATATTGTTTAATTTGAATGATAATTTCACTTAAATCATTGGTAATTCGTTTTTTTATGATTATTAAAAGATGATTGGATTTGATTTTATTTGATTGCTATCTGGTCCTGTATGCTATTCTTGACTAGCTACAGAATTAGAAGATTCTGTAGCTAAGTCTGTTGAATCAATTTTTTATTGTTTTCTTAATGAAATATCTTTCTAATTGGATATTTGTGTTCTATTACAGGTAAATTCGAATTGGTAGTAGATATGATGAGAAGTTAGGGGATGTTTCAAAGATTTCACTTGCATTTTATTTTCTTAGTTTAGGAGATTTTGGGATATCTCCCAAATCATGTGAAACTGTTTGATATTATTCACAAGGAAGTTTTACCTTGTGAAGAAACTTATAAATACTTATGATTTTTGTAATAATATACATCCTCATTCGTGGGAGAACAAGGATATGGAATTCGAATATAGACTGGAGCAGAATTGATGTTTTGTCACAGCTTTAGCTTCTCAATATATCAACATTTTGTTCCATGTTTTGTATATCATTTTGTTTATGATTTATGACTACTTTAGCTATCTAAATCATGTGCAAATGATATAATTTTGATCATTGTTATCCATATCTTGTTTCTTTCAAATATATAAAAGACATAACAGTTGTTTAGTTCTGTTTGTGAATGACAGGTTTATCTTCTTCATGAATTGAATTATAAAATATAAGTTTCTTGCATAACAAGTTTCCCTTATTGCAGGAATTTATAATCTTAAGATTGTTATGATTTTCTTTTATGTCTTGTTTGTCCTGTAAAACACTTCAAGGAGCAGCACAATCGATCGTTTACGAAAAGCTTACGGACTAACCGGTGTGAGTTTCCCTCCATCGAACAGCTTAGAAGTCATCTTACACAGGGCAGACTTGGAGCATTTCCAGGTCAATTAGTCTTCTTCTTATTGTTTTCATTAAGTAGTTTAATTCAGATATAAGTTTAATTAGATCCATATTAGATTGTTTAATTTTAGTAATTATATTAGATCGTTTAATTTCAGTTATGTTTATTTATTTTTCATAAAATATATAAAAAATAAAAAAAAACATGCTTGGCTGTCTTAAGGCAACAAATATATGAGTTTCGCAGGTTTTATTCAAATCTGTCAACTGTTTATAGTGTACATTTGTGAATAAGTGATATTGTAGCTGGTAATTAGATAGTTGATTTGAGTTATTATAATAATACATTAGTAGATTGTAGATTTAGTTTTAATTTAATTTAGTAGTTTGTTTTAACTAGATTGGTGTATTAGTTAGTTTTAGTTAGTTTAGTTTCTTTCATTTAGTTTTAGTTAGTTTTAATTTGTTTGTTTTCTTTGTCTTAGATTATTTATCTCAGATCAATTCTCTCTTTGGTTTTCTTAAAAGACCTTAGAGCGGCCAACGGAGCTGTTAAACTCGTCAGGGTGTTTCATTCCAAACAGCTTGGGTTATTAGACAACCCCGGACCGGTTCCACTCTCCCACTTGCCGGACGATCAATTTTGCCCGTCAACACCTCATAGAAGCTTGAGTTGCCAGTAGACATGTTATGGGCCTATAGAGCCCAGTCGACAACATAGCTTCGTGGAGGAGGTTGGTATCTTAACCATCTCTATGTTCTTCATTGTTATATATTTATTTTGTATTTTGTGTATTTATATAGATATTTGATTATATGTTGTTTTGCAGTTGTTGCGGCGTAACAACAAACCCTCTATGCATATGGATGCATCAATGCTTAGCCCCACCACTAATGCAACAATAGAGGCAACACGTTCATTGTGTGCACCGTACACACATGTATGTATAACATTTGATAGATTCAACAGAGTCATTTCTTTATTTTATGACATCCTCGATTTTTTTATATGTTCTCTTCTTTTTACAGGATTTTGCACCATGCGATGTCGGGGATTGTCCATTTGAGATGGAAAAGTCACCAGCATCACAGGTATCATGTGTAAAGTTAAATATCATATAATTCTCAAATTTTTTGTGTTTATGTTTTTGAATTTTACTATTTGGTACTTGTTATCCCCTGCTCTAGGGATAACTAAGGATATCATGTCTCGAGGCCCACAGGTCCTAGACATGGAGTGTTGAGAGCCAGATAACTTGCACATGGCCCCGGAGGGCCCCTCTTTTCTTTAGTGCAGCAGATTTATCAGCAACAACAATATCCATCCAACCATCCTGGTCCTAAAGTAGTAGTAAGTCTTGCTCCACGAGGTAATGAGTTTGGGTATCATGGTATATGTCACTCTGATTATTAAAGCACCTAAATATGTTGCATTGAATTCTCCTTCATTTCATAACGTTTTCATGGAAATTATGCTCTTTAACTTGTTCATACCTGGAAGGGTGACATGATGCCCAAGTATGTTGATCTCCCTTTATATTAGGTTTCCATTGGGTGGGTCTATGAAAGGTCATCATCCATTCCCTCCATAATTACCACTTTCCATCTTTATTCCTCTCATTTCTCCCCACCTTTGTTCAGGAATTGGTTTTTCCACACTAGGAAGGGTTGTACTTTGACTTGTGGGAAGAAGGGGTTAAAGGCCTAGAGGGTAAAATTAGTTGGAAAGAGTTAAAAGATAAAGAACAAATTTTTGAGATGCTTCGCCCAAGGATTCCTGAGAAAGAAGTAAAATGCTTCTCAGTAAGAAAAGGAAACCCGCAATATAAATAAACACTCAAGGTATTAGTTGGTGGATGGGAGGTCTTATCATGAGACGACTTATTATGCCCATGGGCATGTAGCGGTATGACACTACCATCTATCTGGTCACCAAACAAGGGTAGTGGCTCTTGGTGGCATAGCCAAGAGAAAGGGGGTATCATCACAACCGAACCTTCTCATCTTCGTAAAATGCTTGTGGATAACATTGTCACCTCTGGTCACCAAGCCAGGACAGGGTCCCTCAACTCATCCCTTGAAGCATGAAATAAAAGATAGAAAGCAATGAAGCTAAGAATTAAAGGCATTAAATGGGTTAGGAAACAATGACATCCATGACAAGGTGAAGCTCACCCTCTACAAAGGCACCCGCAGGTAAGACTTACATTTCCTTATTATCACTGCACCCCATGCCCAAACACTTACCCCACACCACCTCATACACTTACAAGACCTGGATCGGTTCTCTCCTAGGAAACAACCCAACTTAAGGAGGATTATCCCAATAGGACACTGTGAGACCTTCTCCAAACTTGACTTGTTAAATTGCATAACGTATTTGAGCATTTGTCTGGGTAAAGGGGCATTTGATGCACATGTTTGGGTAATTTGATTATTGGATGTGATTTACATGTTATGATCCTTGTGACTTATAAACCCCTGGAGGGAGTACTTTTTGTTGTTGTAGGAATATGCCTGATGGACAAGTATACATGGGGGAATGATTAGCTCAGACCTCCATGGGGCTGAAATCCCACAGATGGATTTTGCGACCCCAACCAGGGGCAAGGAGATATCAGAAATTTGCACTAGGAAGAAATAAGGATGTTTCCCTTGAGATACTCTTGCAAACCTTGACCCAGGGGGATCTTTTCCTTCCACCTGGACGTTGACCTTTGAGAGCACATGGCATCACCCTTATGACCTTAGACATCATCTAGAGCCAGGGTTTGCATTTTGAGGGAAATTGTGAGATAATTGGCACGTGTTGGAATCATTCAGGGCCTTTGGAGGCCAAATGTTCAACATATGGAGCCCAACGTTCCACTTTAGGGGCTCAACATCACCCTAGAAGAGAATAACATCACCCTTGGCAGTGTTTTTAGATGCTAATTAATTTTATTTATGTTGAAATTGAATTTATTTTTAAATTGGCCAGGTCGACCTTTATTTGACCTAAAATTAATTAATGATCACCAGTTTTGTATTAATAAATATAAAGTACATTCATTTTTTCATAACAACTCCTCACACAAGAGGAGATGTCTGAAATTTGTTCCCTAGAAGGGATATTGGCTGAAATTGTGAGGCACAGTCTTGTATGGCTAACGTTTTTCAAGTTGGATCAATCTTGGAAGATTTTATGGTGATCTTGCATGGTATTTCATGATTATTATTGGTGCAAGTAGGTGAAATATGCATTTTTTTTCATCTATTGAATGGTTTATGTATTGTTTTATTTCCTCATACAAGATTATGAAATTGCATGATATGCTTTAAGCTTTAAGTAAGGAACTTAAATTGCTACTTTCTTACTTTCTATTTGCCAATCTTTTCATTGAATTGATCTAGTAAATAGTGAAACCCTAGAGCCCTAGTTTCCTATCACTCTAAGGTTTTGACCTAGTTATATTTTCCTAAGTTCTTATCCCATAGGAATCCTAAGGAGAGCATTTTGTTGGGGCCTAGAATTTTCTACACCCTAGCATCTTGTTTTCTTGAGGAAAATGCATAGGGGGACTTAAGTTACTACTTCTCCTATGCATTCCTCTTGGACTTTTGTGCACTATCAAAATTTATTTGCATCCTTAGAAGAAGTCTTCTAATTGACTCCAGAAGCCCTAGAAGGCACTAGTTCTAGCCTCTCCCTTATTGAAGGATTGATTAAACACTCAAAATCTCTTTCTTGAATCTCTTACTAACTATAACTAACCCTAACTTAGCCTAGATCACTAATATATTTTTTGTTGTTACAAAATATTTCTACAACCATCTAACTGCAACAAATTTCCTACAAAAGTGACCTATAATGCTAATTAGACACCTCAAAAATTTCTTGTGACAATTGATTATCATTTTCCCTAATCAAAGCTACTTTTTATTGTCCTTTGTATGAAATTTCAAGGAATGATTCTTGTGGTTGTTATAAAATACTCATTTATGTTATAAATTGTTACATTGCTGCAATTTTATATCAACTAGGCCATTTATTGAAGGTTCATGGTTTTGAGAAGCACTAACATCATATTTTTGTACTTGCAAGTTGCTATATCTTCTTGTTGTCTTGTTCTGGGTAGGTACACTCCATTTTACTATTTGCTTCATCCCTTAAAGGCCATAAGAACCTTTTGAATTGAGTGACCAGTGAGAGGGGTATTTTCTTGCATCCTTGTCTTAGTTCTCGATGCTTTAGGTCACTCGGGACGTCTCCCCTAGGGTAATATTGATATACTCCTAAATAGAAATGGGTTTTCTATTAAGGTGACAGTGATAGGTCACTCCATATTACACCAATGTTTCCTCAACTTGCCTTGGAATTTGGGCAAGTACAAATTGTGCAATAACATTTTGGCATCGTTGTTGGGGAACATTTTGTCAATTTTCCTCGATCGACACTTTTTCGGTAAGCATTTATCCAAAGCCTTCGTTTCACAAAGATTACCTGGAAAATACACTGAGGGTGATTCCCTGACTCCCTTTGATCATCCTTAAGAGGATATCTGGTGACTCCGCTAACCTTTTCTAAGGTGCCACCTTGCTCTCAAATTTGTGATATTTCCAAAATATGGGATCATGGTGACTTGGGAACAAGTGTATCCGACTATTGATTTCAAAAATTTTCAAGGATACCCACATTATTTCGATGCAAAATTGTTTAAAAAATCTCCAAGATTTGGAGGCCTGCCAATTAATCACATTGTATAATTCTTGAAGGATATAAGTGAGATGGAATTGGAAGGGGAGGATGTTCTCATAAAATTGTTTGTACTTTCTCTGCCATCTTTTTTCAAGATTGGTTTAAGGGTTGTTGTGAAGGTAGGGGTATATCATGTTTCATAGATCTCATCGGTAGTTTTATTGAGTTTTTCAAATCACAATGCCAGACATATAAAGATTCCCTTCAAAATATCACAATATCCCTAGAGGATGAAGGATTCACCACCGAGATTGTGGAAGATCTCAGGGATGTCTACCATACTCAATACCAAGAACCCTATGATACAGAGGGGGATATTTATGAAGAAAGTTATCAACCCCTTGAAGAGGAGAAAGATTTTTCCCATGATTTGATAGAATGCAGCAAATATTTAACTAAAGAAGTGAATTATGAGGATGAAACACTAGTATCAACTCCTTCATCTAATGAAGCTCTCTAAGATCCTCTCTTTCCTTCACAAGATAAAGAGAATGAGGTGAGTCATTTTCCTTTCCATTTTTTTATGACACTTTGTTCTATGAATCAGAAGGTGAAGAAGTAAAGGAACCCTTGGAAGAGCTAGGTCCTTCATTTTCTGATGAATACGAAGAGATGATTAAAGATATGAGTCTTGGGGATGATGTACTGGACCCTCTTCCATTTGATGAAGTCATCCAAGGCATTGATTCTCTTGCACAACAAGAAGTGAACACAGTAAGTTATTTCCCTTTCCAAGATTTTGATGATGCTTTATTTTATGATTTTGAAAGTGAAGAAGTACTAGAGGATCCCTTGGATGCATTAAAACCTTCATGTCATGATAAAGGTAGTGACATGGTTGATAATATTGATGAGTTCATACATGTTGGGAGACGTAAGTAGGATATGATTGGTTCTAATGAGGATCCCATTTATGATATGGAAGGATATCTTTGAATGTTTCCTTTAGAACAATCATATGATGTTCCTAATAATTTTGAAGTTTGGAAACAAGATGATGATATAATTACAGGAGTTTTCCAAGCACCCAAGGATGAACCAGTGTAATGTTCTCCTGATGATTTTCAGTCATACCTTGAGGATCTTGATAATTATTCCTTTGAGCACTTGGATTTATTTTATGAAGAATATTATTAACCACCATTGTGCTCAAATTTTTATCAAGGTGAGGACGTTGATTACCCGAAGAAGGATACTTGTGACAAGGTTGTCCATCTCCCTCTGATTTGTTTACCTCGTTATGTCACTAAGGATACAGTTGGGGAACATGTCTCTTGTTTCAATTTTTCTTTAGGGAAAAATTTATGTTTGAATTCTATGGGAGTTTGAATTCCTTAAGAAGTTTACTATCTCAATCTTTCATCTTTCCCCTAAGAAGTTGGCAATTTCTCTACAAGTTCTTGTTAATCCCTTTTTAGACCCCAGGGAATGATGACATCCAAGGTAGTCAACCCTTGGACTATTTGATTCATCCCTTTGAGTCATTTTCCTCTCACGATCCTTTTCTAAGATGGATTGATCACTTTTCTAGGGGTGACTTGGCATGATTTTGTCCCTCCCTCCTGTTATCACTCCAAGAAACTCCTTAGGGTTGTAGACTAAGGATGTTTGGTAACTTAATAAATCATGAATAATGAAAGTGTGGATCAATGGGATAATAGAGAGTAGCTAATGGGAAGACAACTCACAATGCAATCGAATGAAACAGTGCTTTTAGGAATCAATGACCAGACAGAGTAATATCAAAAGGTATGGAGAAAACTGATCTAGATAATCAAGTACAACAGTGTGTAGGATCATACAAGCCAGCAAGAATTCCTTTAGTTCAAGTTCATGAGATTAATAAGAAGATAACAGTTCTTAGAAGCTGAGCTAAACTGAAATAAAGTACATAACATGGAATAGATGAAGAAATCTATCATTAACAACAAAAGAAGATTGTCTTTATGTATTGAAAAAATAAGTGTCTTAGTACAATAGCAAAAGAGTATCTAAAATTGAACCCCCTAGTGCTTCAAATGTCTTTGGATTTATAACCTTACAAGATGAAATCTAGATCCTTGAAAGATGGATCAGATTTACTAAAAATAGTCAAATCAAAATAGATACAACAAGTGTAGGATGAGATCCTATAAAAATGGATCTAGAATGGAAAATCAAAACAAAATAGGAAAGGTCCTATTTAATGATCTCTAAAAATAGTAGATTGCTGTTGAAGTGTAGTTTTAGCCTCCCAAGGCTATTTGAATTGGGTGATGTGTCATTTGATCCCTATCATTTTTCCCTTGAAAATAACCAAATCTAGTCAAAAAATTCACTTTTGACTTTCATCTCCAAGAATGGCCTTCAAATTTTGATTTGATAATTCATAATCAGCTTATGGAAGAAGATTTCAAACCATTCAAACCAAAAAATCCTGATCTGGGCGAAAATTTGGCTATTCTGGCCATGACAGGCTTTCACTAGCTAATTTACCAGAAAATCTACTCCTTAGCTGGTGAAAGGCAGAGCTTTCACCAGCTAACCAGTTATAATTCTACCTTCTGCACTAGTGAAAGCGCAGATTTTTTCAAAATCAAATTTCTTAGTCATAGAGAGTCTGTTTTGCATGCTTAAATAGTCGATAAACATCTAAAAATCCTAAGCTTTCCAATGGTGCTTTCAAATCTAAATTTTGAGCCTGGGAAGATATCAAAATTTTCCCTACAAGATTAGGCATCGTTCTTTCAAAAATGCCAGTGCATTTTTTATCGCTAACATCTGGCTCCAACTAGGATGGATACCTCCCTGTGAGGCCTCCAAGAACCTAGAAGACCTTGTGCCTTTAGTATTGGGCCATGGAGTCATTCAACCTTTTCGGTGGTTAATGAGCACACACAAGCTTGCCTAAACCACCGAAAACAGAAACTTACCCAAAAATCAAAACTTGATGAATCTCGATTACCTGCAAGAATACAAAGACCTCAGGGCTTGCTAGACGAAGCTCCTCTCTCTATTTACAGTGCTCCCAATTCTCAGTATGAGGTCAACAGGCATATCCACCATGACTATCTTCCATGATTAGGAGAGACATGAGGATTTTCACCAATTGCATATTTCAGCCTTCCAGAAACACAATGAGGAAACCAAGTTGCACCACCACTAGCATTTACATAAGGTATAGAAGCAGGATCAAGGACTGCAGTAAACCAAAAATCCACTGGATTGTGTGGATGATCATAAAGAAGCCATAGATAAGTCTATAGTAATAATAAAAAATTAGGCTATGAAGCCACCAACGAAGGGTGTTGCCGGTTGCAACCATGTCTCTGTAAACCTTTTCTGGATCGTGTATCAATACAACAACAACTTCAGATACAAAGCATTTTTATATCCTCTGATATGTGCAGATAGCCTTCCAAGGCTCGCAAATGTGCTTTGATCATGATAGAATTGAAAAAACAATTGATTTTGTACCCCAAAAATAGGTGCCTAATATGACTTTGGCACCTCTTCAAACATCCTTTTTATCAAATCCGGATCTTGAATTTGATGTGTAAATTCAATATGCATCTTTAGAAACTATTTTCAGCATGTTTGGTTGAGAAAAAATTCGATCTGGGAAAAAATACACCTTCGCTGGCCAGTCTCAGGTTTCACCAGCTATTTCGCCTTAAGATTTGCTATTTAGCTGGTGAAAGCTTTGCCTTTCATCAGCTAACTGGTTATAATTATGCCTTCTATGCTGGTGAAAGTTCTGTTTTATCTTTGAGAAAAAAATAATGCAGAGCAACAATGATACTGCATAGAGTGTTAGATCCTTCAGCAGCTTCTCAATAAAGTGTTGTCAACAGTTGATGTTTGAACCTCAGGTGACTCGCAATGCTTGATTCAAGAATTGATATGCTAAGTAAGTGAGGAAAAAACAAATTAGAGATATCAAAATAACTTAAGCAATGACACCACAACTGTAGAGAATACAAAGGGAATCCAAATGCACAACTGTTGTTATCTATGGCAGGAAATTGATAGGAGCGCAAGAAGGGTTTTCTTGCTAGGGCATATGGGAATTTCTTGATCAATATTCTTTGATCATTTCCTCAAGCTCAACAATACCAAATTCCTGGTATATTTGATGAAGCTCATCCAGATTAATTTGCCTGCTTCCATTGTTTTTATATCACTAAAGTGCATAATAGCAGACTCAGCACCATCACTGCTTTCACTCATGAGAGCCTTCGATTTACCTTCTGCTGGTGATGATTCTGTCTTAGTCAAATAGCACAGAAATAAACATTTTATGTTACCATGTATAATCTCAAGTATTCATGAGCTAGCCACAAGCTGTAACTTGGAATCTTATGTGAAATTTTTGCTGGCCTCCTGTTACACTTCCTGCAATTGACTTCATGCCCATAATAAGATTGGTAGGGTGGACCTTGATTTCACTGGGATAACCTACAATGACAAACACTCCTACAGTCTTGAAAAGTGGCATATAAAGATCAATTGGGTGGTCCCCTGAAGCTGTGTCAATGATGAAATCTAGAGTCTTTGATGAAGCCTCTATCTTCTCTTTATCAGATGACACAATAAATTTATCTACTCCAAGAATGTTCAATGCTTCATTCTTCTTTGATGCAGATGTGCTAAGAATTGTTACATTCAGTCCAAAAGCCTTTCCAAATTTTACTGCCATATGACCAGGACCTCCTAGCTCAATTACTTCGAGAGACTTGCCTGCATGATTCATGTGATAAAGAATCATAGGGCTGTAAACAGTAATTCCTACACAGAGCAAAGGTGCAGCTGAAGCTAGTGGTAGATTGTTTGGTATCTTATAGCAGTACCTTTGGTGAACAACAATGTGACTAAAATATCCTCCTTTAGTTATTGTGCCATCTACATCGATACCATTAAAGGTTAAAACAGGCCCTTTTTCACAGTATATTTCCATCATTTCGTTACAATATTCACATTGTTGACAGGAACTGACATATGCACCCACTCCAACATGATCGCCAACCTTAAAACATACCACATTGAAGCCAACTTCTTTCACAATTCCAACAATTTCATGCCTTGACACCAATGGATACTTTGAATCGCCAATTTTATTCTCGATGTATGCAACATCGTCATAGCAAACTCCTCAATGAGTTATCTTTAATGAGATATCATCAAGAATTGGGACTCTTCGGTTAAATTGGTAAGATTTGGAGTTCAAGTGTAATGAAAATCTGTATGATGAGTTTTCTTGTCAAACTGGAGTTTCAACTATTCTTAGCCACCTTGAACGGATCTGAAGCTCTGATAGCGCATCTGGGTGAGAGATTTATGGCACCAATTTGTTATCACTCCAACGAAACCGCTCTCTTCTAGAGGAAGCTACAAGATATGAAAATGTCTGCGTCGACCACCAATCAGAGGCACCTATTGTTGTTCCGAAGTTGCATTTGCAAGGGCTTATGCCAAAGCTCCAATAGGTATAGGTTGTGAAATGGTTGTCTCAGCTGCACGTAAGGGAAGACTGCCCATGTCTAATGGTAAAGGATGTATCCCTCCTGCAACTCCAGATAAAGGAATTTCATTGACATTCCTTCAAGGTGGATAACGATATACGCAGTTACCACAAGGTAGCATCTGTTGCTGTAGAAGTGGTAGCTGCTGCTGTGGTTGTTGTTGTATTGGTGCTACACCACCTCGCCTGCCACCTGGACACTGGCCCTGTTGAGACTGCATGAGAGGGAGATAAAAAATTTGGAATAG
Organism: Picea mariana; assembly: GCA_032191745.1. Classification (NCBI taxonomy): domain Eukaryota; kingdom Viridiplantae; phylum Streptophyta; class Pinopsida; order Pinales; family Pinaceae; genus Picea; species Picea mariana. The sequence goes on along the minus strand of JASDQU010374492.1, from coordinate 32,535 downwards.
GTGCACTTCCTAGCCTCATACCTGGGATTAACTGTTGTTGATAACCAAATCCAACATCTTGAGGCGGTATAAGTGCAGGTGGTCCTTGGCCATAAAATATTTGTTGGTTTAGTCCAGGACCTCTAAGAGGGTACATCGGAACACGGGCAGGAACAGCTAGTGCCATGCCAACTGGATTCCGCAATTGGGAGAACTGAGCCTGTAGTCTTGCCCTTCTCTCTTCTTTGGGCTGAGCCAGAGCAACATAAGAGGCTTGCTGACAACAATTTTCCCATTCATTTGTGCGAGAGCTCGAGATGCTTCATCGGGAGATGAAAAGGCAACAAATCCTGAACCTTTACTGTGTCCATGAAAATCCCTCATTACCTTGCATGAAGTGATCATATCATAACCAGAAAACAGTTCTCTCAACTTTTCATCATCAATGCTATCATCCAAATTTTTTAAATAAAGATTTTCTCCTTGGAACTTTTCAAGCCTCTCCTTCAATAGCTTTTTAAATCGCCCCCTCAATTCAGACTCCCTCTCAGACTTCTTCTGTGTTTTTCCAACATACCATTCCTTGCCATCAATTTTATTTCTTTTAAACTGTCAACACAATTTGTTGCATCATCTGCATTCTCAAAATTGACAAATCCAAAACACTTTGACTTTCCCTCTGCATCCCTCATCACTACCACACTGGTAATCATTCCATATTCTCCAAAATAATTCTTCAAATCATCATCATTCACAGATTATGATAAATTCTCCATGTGAACCCACTGTTGAGTCACCATTACTACCAGCCAACTTGAAGGAGTGCCTTCCATTTTCTTTAAAAGCATAACCTGCATGTTCTCTTCTGAGATGAATATTTAATTTATACTCATGTATGTAGCATTTTTCACAGCCCTCATTAGGACAGGAAAAAGGGTGATCTGAAGGGACAAAGCCATATACTGGAGTTGGAACTTTTGGATGAAAAAACTCCCTTTTACTTTGAGGGGGAAACTTCACTGCATTTGCCAAATTCTTCTCATGCATCCCTACAACTTATTCAAACTGTAATAAAATGCTAAACATAAGTTCCTGCTGCAAACTACTAGACTGAAAAGGATCTCATGCTCGATGATGAACTTATTTTCTATCTATTCCTAATCTAACCAGTAGAGGCAGATTGATCAAGTAAAACTGAATTTCCAATGCAGCCAAGTAAGAAATTGATTTACTGATATCATGCTTGATATTGACTTGAACAACAATGGAAGCCATATCATGCAGAAAAAAGGTTTAAATAGATGATAAAAACAATCTTCTTCTGACAAAAATATCCTTGGGTTTATGCTCCTCATAGAATCCAAATAGTCAGCAATAGGGTCATCGAATTCACAAAGAAATACCTCTTTGAACTATGATTCAACTGAAAATTGAAATGATGTTGAAAGATGCCTTTACTAATCTCACTGTTGAATGCAGGCTGCTCAACCCTTGCTGGAGAAACATGTAGGATGGACTGCTGATCTGGAATTTTCAGCTCCTTACCTTCTTCTCCATATTTGCTGCAATTCCCTTATGTATGCACATTTGAAAGATGAAGGCTGCCCTCATCAACCTCTACAGATCTGAAACTGTCACTTGTTGTCTTGTTAATTTGCTCATCATTTCCAATTTTTTTAGAAGAAACAATATGATCTTCATGAAAACCTAAAATAGTGGATGCATTTAATACGATGTCAAAAGCATCACTAAAGTTATCATGGTGTGAATCACTGATCTCTTGATCATAATGAAGAATATCCTCTACAAAAACTTCATGAGTATCTAATTCTTTAGTCAATAATTGAAATTCATGACAACATTGAGGATAGAGAAGATCAGCTGGAAATATCCATTTACAAAACACATGGAAGTTAGCATGAAAATCAGCCAAAGAGATGATACTAGCAATAGGCAAAGATTGGTACCAATCACGAGCAATCCCTTCTAATGAAAAACAA
>JASDQU010374492.1:10368-30109 GCA_032191745.1 Picea mariana | reverse complement strand
AGGGTAAGACAAGAGGTAATGAGGTGTGAGAGGGGTTACAGGAGGAGACACATGGCGGACAGGAACAAGCGGAGGGGACAGGAGATGACACATAATGGACACACTCTTAGTGGGAGACTGACGTGGAAGGGAATGGGACACGTGGTAGGTAATGAGTGGATGATGACATGTGGGATGGGCCACATGGATGAAAAGAGGGGAGATGGACAGATGCCGGAGAACGAGGAGGGGCTAGAGGGGACGAGCCTCATCACATGGTTAGGTGGAGGACGGATGGTGAGATGACATGACAAGGAAGGGGGCCCTACGTTGATTAAAACTAGAGCCACTGAGAAGGATGGGATCGCCTGAGCGCCATTGATATGGGCACTTTGATCTTAGCCATCGGAGAGATGCCCCCCCGATTCCGGACCCCCCCCATCCGCTTAAAGGTAGAAATNCCAAACCCCCCCTGCTCCGCTTAAAGGTAGAAAGGTGGGGGGGGATCCAGAATTGCCTAGCGCGCCATTGATCCAGGCGCGCAAAATCCTACCGTCCAGATTTGCTTGTCATTTACCACAAGCGTATTTGCATTCAAAACTTAGGACAATTGGGTTTTTACCCATTTTTTAGCATTTTACCCCCATAACTAGAAATATCGCTAACACCTAGGCTCACCAATTTGGTACGTTGATAAAGATTGATAATTTATTTCAACCATCAGATGCTCTTCTAACCTCACACATTAGGGGGCATCTGTTATAACCCTAATTTTCGCTAGACATACTTACCTAGCATTAGGCCATCTCAGACTCCTTCCTTGCCAAAACACTACTGAACAACTCTTCTTAAAAAAAACCCTTTATAAAGGCCCACGTGCCCTGCTCCATTACGGCACGCGTGTACATGCTATCTACCCCAATATAGCCCATGTGTACCTACAAAAGCACAGAAAAAGGAAATTTGCTGACAGAACACATAGCTTTGGGCAAGTTAACTAAACCCTTCGGCCATGCATAGTTGGTCATTCGACCAAATACCTAGATCCTTCTAGCCTATAAAAGAAGGGGTAAGGGTCCCATTTGAAAAGAGGAAAATCATAGTAAATAGACTATACCCAATTGAGCATTCCCCTTGTCCCAACCTTTAGCCATCCTTGTGAAAAGAGAAGTATAGAGAAAAGTAGTTGGAGGACAATTAAAGAGGATCCCAGGACCAGGTTCGTGGAGCAGTGGTCAGCTTCATCATTGTAAGTTTCTTTAGTGAAGTTAATAATAAAGAAGTACTTTTCCCATCCCACCATATCAGGTTTTCATTGTTTATTGCGTATATGTTGATTAAATATCTAATCCATTAATCTGTAGATCAAATGCATGTGGAGTTATTTGTTTGCCTTTTGTGAATGAAGGTCATCCTTGGGAGGAGAGTTGAAGTCAAAGAGAGACCAAGTGTGAAGAGGGATCAATATCAAACACCGCAAATAAGGTATTGTCACTTGATCTTATTAACTACGTATTTGCTTAAGAATAATGGGGATTAGGTCCAGGATGATGGTAAAAAAGTAGGAATCTTTAGGTCTTTTCTGCATGCATGATAAAACCCTAAGTGCTATTCCATAGAGGGATTTCCCACTCACAACAGTAATAATATCACCAACTATGTGCAGACCTTCCATGAGCCTCCCAGCCTTAGACCACACTACTCAATACTCTCAGCAGTGGGTCACCCCCGAGATGGGATTAAACTCCACCCAGGTAAAGGGATTCCTAACTAGGCTAATGGTTCATGGACAATAGGAAAGACTCCATCACATGTGCCAAATCAAACTAACAACCTACAGTCCATCATTCCTCACATGCTTGTCCCACCCCAAGAAGTGTTTCCCTTCTCTACTCAACATTCCTTCATCTGCCCCACTTCCTTTCTGGGCTTCAGAAATAGGTCAGACAGGAAGTCTCAGAGCCCTGTAGTTGTATCCTAGCACCTTTAGGAAATCAATTGCCATCAATTCTCTCACCCAAAGAGAATTTACTCACGGGCCTGACAACCTGCCTCTTCAATATTCCACGGTCCTGACAACCCACTTCTTTAGTCCAGCTCCCAAGCTAACCATCTACACAAATGGTTACAGTTATGGATACAAGTTTTGGTACAGTGATAAGAAGGTATGAAGGATAATTGCCTACGTGAGTGAAAATGGTCATGGAATCATGGCTGGATGATGGAAGGAATGATGGATGAATGATGAAAAATGAACTAAGTTCACACAATATGTATGCATGTCCCCAACTTGACACTTGTCATGTTGGAAGCTACTTTGGCCCACTTGTCCCCAACTTTGGAACTTAGAATTAAATAATTATCCATACTTTATACTTTAAGAAATATTAATATAATATTCCTTTTTGTCTTAAGCTCCCTAGATTAGCCCTTTTCCTTAACTTTTATCCCCTCCCTTTCCCTAACTAGTGGAGTTTAGTCCCACATACTCTTTTATCATGGTCGGTCTGCGCGCAGTGATGTATTTTATATTAATTATGAGACATTTACAAAAATAGGTGCATTGGCCTTTAACATATAATCTCTTTGGCCTAATCATCCGAAAACTGGCTCACCAACCTATAAAACATAGCATATACACAAAGGCTCTCTGGCTTCAATATCGCGCACACTTAAGATGTTGCACGTGGTATCCTGGAATGTGCACACTTCATCATTTTATTGTGCAGTACATGTGTGCACTATGCCATGAAAGGTGCATACAAAATGATATCAAACAACTCACCAACTTAAGTACATATTCATTTACATTACAATTGGGTTCAACCTAGGGATATTACACATGACACCCATGATGCTTTCATCATGTCATGTTACTTCGACGCTACAAAACTTCAGACATTTCTTCCTCCCATTCCATCACAAACCATTTCTTTCGGAATGCCCAGTCTCCAAACTTCACGATCTGGTGCTATGCGTCTACTAGGATCAAGTTATTGTGGGTCTAGTCTAGTTAGATTCTTCGCCAAGGTTTTAACTACTTTATGTATTCATCAAGGGCCTCACTACCCATGCTCGAGAAGAGTTCCACATCGTGAAATACTAGAATCGGACACATGGCACAATATGGTGGATGACACGTGTCACATTCTAACTGGAATTTCTATATACCAAAGGTTCTCAACTCACTGACACATGGCACACATTCCATGTGTCCACATCATCTCTGGTGACGTCAGTAGGCCATGTCATTTTGGGACTTTGGGATTTGAAATAGTTTACACTTGCACACTCTACTTCTCCTGGACGTCAAACTCCCAAAATTTCTTACCTTCCGGGGTCCACATAGTACAACTATCAACAGCTAAGGTAGTGACACATGTCATGTCTAGAAAAGGTCCACATCACTACTGGAGGCATCATCATACAACGCCACCTATGTTCTTCGGCTTCGGGTCTTCGGGATCTAGCCCCTTCTCCTCTATAAGACATAAACTTCACCGAAGTTGCGAAGTCCGAAGGACTTGCAGGTTAACTCTCATGCACCTTTTTCTAGATCTGATGGATGGAAAATTTGGCCCTTCCCCTACATAGATAATATGCCCCAAGTTCAAACCTTGCAGCCCAACACAACGGTTGTTGTGGCTTCTTTCTCTATTTCCATTCCCTAAACCGTTATACCTCTTGAGCTTCATAAAATGGACAAGGTATTCTGTTGGGACTGAGGGGTGCTCCTAACTCATATTTGTCCATTTTGACAAAATTTCCTTTCCGAAACATTTTCTTCAACTTCCACTAATAGGGCCCATCCAGGCTTAGTTTTGAAACCATGGCTTTGATACCAATTTGTAACATCCATGACCACCTTGGTCGAGCCATGCTACACTCTAAAACACTTTGATAGCAATTAGTAACATCCCCAACCACCTTTTTCAGGCCATGATACACTCTAATACCAATTTGCGACATCCCCAACCACCAATAGGTCGGGCAACATCACTACTTCAACATACTTTTCACTCTGATATACATACTGTTATCACTCCAAGAAACTCCTTAGGGTTGTAGAATAAGGATGCTTGGTAACTTAATGAATCATGAATAATGAAAGTGTGAATCAATGGGATAATAGAGAGTAGCTAATGGGAAGACAACTCACAATGCAATCGAATGAAATAGTGCTTTTAGGAATTAATGATCAGACAGAGTAATATCAAAAGGTATGGAGAAAACTGATCTAGATAATCAAGTACAACAGTGTGTAGGATCATACAAGCCAGCAAGAATTCCTTTAGTTCAAGTTCATGAGATTAATAAGAAGATAACAGTTCTTAGAAGCTGAGCTAAACTGAAATAAAGTACAGAAAATGGAATAGATGAAGAAATCTATCATTAACAACAAAAGAAGATTGTCTTTCTGTAATGAAAAATAAGTGTCTTAGTACAATAGCAAAAGAGTATCCAAAATTGAACCCCCTAGTGCTTCAAATGTAATTGGATTTATAGCCTTACAAGATGAAATCTAGATCCTTGAAAGATGGGTCAGATTTACTAAAAGTAGTCAAATCAAAACAGATACAACAAGTGTAGGATGAGATCCTATAAAAATGGATGGAAAATCAAAACAAAATAGGAAAGGTCCTATTTAATGATCTCTAAAAATAGTAGATTGCTGATGAAGTGCAGTTTTAGCGTCCCAAGGCTGTTTGATTTGGTCCTCCAAAGATAAAATTCAAATTCGGTGATGTGTCATTCGATCCCTATAATTTTTCCCTTGAAAATGACCAAATCTAGTCAAAAAATTCCCTTTTGACTTTCATCTCCAAGAATGGCCTTCGGATTTTGGTTTGATAATTCATAACCAGCTTATTGAAGAAGATTTCAAACCATTCAAACCATTCAAACCCAAAAAATCCCAATCTGGGCAAAAATTCGGCTATTCTAGCCATGACAGGCTTTCACCAGCTAATTTACCCGAAAATCGGCTCCTTAGTTGGTGAAAGGCGGAGCTTTCAGCAGCTAACTAGTTATAATTCTGCCTTCTGCACTGGTGAAAGTGCAGAGTTTTTCAAAATCAAATTTCTCAGTCATGGAGAGTCCGTTTTGGATGCTTAAATAGTTGATCGACATCTACAAATCCTAAGATTTCTAATGGTGCTTTCAAATCTCCATTTGGAGCCCAGGAAGCTATCAAAATTTTCCCTACAATATTAGGCATCATTCTTTCAAAAATACCAGTGCGTTTTGTATCGCTAACATCTGGCTCCAACTGGGATGGATACCTCCCTGTGAGGTCTCCAAGAAACTAGTAGACCTTGTGCCTTTAGTATTGGGCCATGGAGTCATTCAGCCTTTTCGGTGGTTAATGAGCACACACAGGCTCGCCTAAAACACCGAAAACAAAAACTTACCCAAAAATCAAAACTTGATGAATCTCGATTACCTGCAAGAGTACAAAGACCTCAGGGCTTGCTAGACGAAGCTCCTCTCTCTATTTACAGTGCTCCCAATTATTAGTATGAGGTCAACAGGCACATCCACCATGACTATCTTCCATGATTAGGAGAGACATGAGGATTTTCACCAAATGCATATTTCAGCCTTCCAGAAACATAATGAGGAAACCAAGTTGCACCACCACTAGCATTTACATAAGGTATAGAAGCAGGATCAAGGACTATAGTAAACCAAAAATCCACTGGATTGTGTGGATGATCATAAAGAAACCATAGATAAGTCCACAGTAATAATAAAATCTCAGGCTGTGAAGCCACCAACAAAGGGTGTGGCCGGTTGCAACCATGACTTTGTAAACCTTTTCTGGATCGTGTATCAATACAACAACAACTTCATATACAAAGCATCTTTAGATCCTCTGATATGTGCAGGTATCCTTCCAAGGCTCGCCGATGTGCTTTGATCATGATAGAATCGAAAAAACAACTAATTCTATGCCCCAAAAATAGGTGTCTAATATGACTTTGGCGCCTCTTCAAACATCCTTTTTATCAAATCCAGATCTTGAATTTGATGTGTAAATTCAATATGTATCTTTAGAAACTATTTTCAGGATGTTTGGTTGAGAAAAACTTCGATTTGGGAAAAAATATACCTTCACTGGCTAGTCTCAGGTTTCACCAGCTATTTCGCCTTAAGATTTGCTAATTAGCTGGTGAAAGCTCTGCCTATCATCAACTAACTGGTTATAATTCTTCCTTCCGCGCTGGTGAAAGTTCTGTTTTATCTTTGAGAAGAAAATAATGCAGAGCAGCAATGATCTTGCATAGAGTGTTAGATTCTTCAGCAGCTGCTCGATAAAGTGTTGTTGACACATGATGTTTGAACCTCAGGTGACCTGCAATGCTTGATTCAAGAATTGATATGCTAAGCAAGTGAGGAAAAACAAGTTAGAGATATCGAAATAATTTAAGCAACGACACCACAGCTACAGAACATGCACAAGGAAATCCAAATGCACAATTTTTGTTATCTATGGCATTGAAGGGTTCTCAGAAATTGTCTGTCTCTCTGAACATCTGTTATCCAAAGCAGTTGATGGTGCAGTAGGAGTATGATTAGAAGCTGATTGATTTGATGAATTTTGCTGTTTGTGGAATGGTTCAATGTCGGAAAACATTGACATGAGCTGCTCCTCGTCCAATCTGTCAAAGTCTTGGGATCCTTTGGATGGTATGGATGCTACACTTCTGCAATCGAATTCATCTTCCTCTGCAATCTCCTCTATTGGAGCAGAAGTCACAGGAGTTTCAAGGAAAGAAAGCGAATCACTTTCAAATCATCTATGTTGGGGGCCCTTCTTTGCTAGATTTTCAGAGGGTGAGTCCAGTAGATCATCGATCCACGAAGGCTGGCCATGTGACGACAGATAGCCCAGTGAGGGTGTGCACTGATGTTTCAAACTATTGCCTTGGAAGGGGAAATTATGCCAACCCATATACATAATATTGTTATTATTGGAATCTGGACCAACAATCCCGAAAGAGGGACTCTTGGGAGGGAGTTGTGGCAACTTTGACGATGGTGATGTGTACCCCCAATTCACAGCAGAATTATCACCCGCCCCATGGTGTGCCATTGGCAATCAATCTACAATCGACTGTCACTTAATATTTCTGTGCATTACAAACAAGACACTAAAAAATCCTGTATGATAATTCTTCTTTCCAAACTGGAGTTTCGACCATCCTCTACCACTTAAACGGATTTGGAGCTGTAATTGCATGCCTATATGAGGGATTTTCGGGCTGTTTGATCTGATAGTCAATACTCATACTTGATGCATGAAATAATGGAACATTAATTATATTCCAGGTCAAATATGTCATCATTGCATTCGTAGCCATTCTCCAGAGAGTCCGTATGAAATTTTTAATCTGTTATAATGAAATCCCTCGTGACATTTTGTGCCATGTCAACATTTATGATGGCTATCAGTTTAGGTGCTTGGCTGAGGTTTCGACGTCCATTTACCAACAATCTTGCCATTCTTTATTCTCCTGAATGTTTGGAACAAAGCCTCCTTCATCTTCCACGCGGCCCAATTCCTTCAATCCGTCAAATGTTTCAAACAAATGTAGAGATTTCACCTGCGTGATTTTTGGAACTTGAATCTTTGAGATATTGGTAGCTTATGAAATTGACAGTTGCGTTAAATTTTATTGTTGACTCGTGGCTTTCCATGACCAAATTTAGAAAGTGTCCACGTGGTATTTCTCAGCATTATATCTACAATCTCTTTCACCTCTGTCTTTGTGAGCTGTCTAAACACAATCATCTCATCTAGCCGAATCAGGAACTCAGGTCGAAAATATTGCTTTAGCTCTTCATTGACAAGACTTTTGATCCTTATGTAGCTACTGTCTTTCTCATCATAATCAAGTTGGAAACCAATTCCACGGCCTCCCTTCTCAATCACACTAATCTCAATATTAGAAGTCATGATCAAAAGGGTATTCTTAAAGTCCACAGTTCTGCCTTTGCTATCCGTCAGCCTTCCATGTTATAGGATTTGAAGCATCATATTGAAGACAACTGGGTGAGCCTTTTTAATTTCATCGAAAAGGACAACCGTATAAGGGTGTCTCCTAACAGCTTCGGTTAGTTTCCCTCCTTCAGTGTAGCCTACATATCCTGGGGGTGAACCAATCAACTTGGAAACAGTGCCCCTTTCCATAGTATATCCAAGAATGCTAGCTCATGCCTGGGAACAAGTGACTCTGCTGAGAAAATGCGGAAGAGAAAGTGAGATTTCCACGATGGATTCAACCGCTGTAAACCTTGAGGGAGATCGACAGAGGAAATAATAGTATTGTTTTTGAGTGCATCAGAGCTCACCAATGCCAGCATCCATTTCTCCTTGGTAACTTAAGAAACAAAATCTACCAGCAATCGAATTTCAAAACACCATCTGCAAAATTTTGGGCACCTTTCAACTGATGAAAAGAATGGAGCTGGCACTTGCGTTTGTATGTGGATTTACTCTGCTGCGTGGAATATAGATTGACATATGGCTTGGGCTATGATTCGACTTGTGGCTTGATCTGGCAGATGGCTTGTTGCCTGCATGTTTGATGAATTAAACACATACACGGTCTCATACAGTCGTCTCAAAACTTGTGCCTCCATCAACAACAACATGAACATGGTCTTCCATGCCTCCTGACTATGTTTTTCCAGGATGAAAAAGGGTTTTGCAAATGGTAGTGAGTCTGCACTTCCTGCCATCTGACTGGAAACACTCAAATACCTCATGGACTTTGATGACAGGGGTAGAGTTTCGGTGCAAGTGAAGAATGATGTGTGTGCCAACAGAAAACATTTTCCATATCGCACCTACAAAAATAGAAATGAAGGCAGTAGCTCTGAGGCACACTGAATCTAGATTTTGAGGCGGAGAAGTAAATCATAAGTTTCCTTCTATGTGTGAAACCCATGAGAAGCCTGCCTGTAGCCTACCCTGCTAGTCTTCCTTGCTCTACTTATTGGAGACAACTGAAAAACAATTGAAAATGAATCTGCCTACTCAGATGGCGAGCTTATTCTTCTGCCTACTCCTATATTAACCAAATCTTCAACTTGGTTAAGTAAAATCATATTTCCACATAAAGCATTCAAGCAAATTAATGACTGAAGGAACCTCATTTATGCTATTGATCAATATATAATTATAAAACCATAACAACAGCCATAAATATTTCTTCAGCAAATCATACTCATCCCTAAAAATTGATGACATGATGAAATCTGAAATTTTTAGGGAATCTGAAAGATATGATTCCAGCAATACTACCACTGGATCTTTAAAACTAGAATCACAATTATATTGATTCAGAGAAAATGTCCAATCATGCATATTCTTCCCTTTGCTGCAAAACAAATGACTTCTTTGATAGTCCTCTTGTTGTTCTAGCTGGAGATTAAATGATTTCTGCAAATTCTGTTTCTCACAATTCTTGACAATTCCATCCGTCTACAAATATGAAAGTTGTTGTAAGCTACTTTTACTAATTTCAGATTCCATCTGAATATAAGACAACTGATCCATGTGATTTATATCTAGAGCAATTAAATCTTCAGATATATAATAATCAGGAATAATTGTAGCAAGAGAACTTTCAACCTTTGGATTATTTACTTCTACTTCATGTTCATGTGAAAGCGTATCATCTTGAGGAATATTAGAAAATTGATAAAGATTGTGAGCAACAAGTTCTTCTTTATCTAAATCTGTGGCATCCTTAATCCCATAGTCAAAACCATAAGAGACATTTGAATCAATGACAAATGTGTCTACAATATGACTATCACCAACATCTTCACAATCGGAAGGAATACTAACTGAATGCTGGATGTGAAATGCAGATTCTTTACAACAGTTATCAAAAATAAGATCAGCTGAGTAAATCTTCTCGTAGTATGAATTGAAAGCCACATGGAAATCCTTCAGAGAATGGATACTAATAGCAGGAAGGGATTGACACCATTCACGAGCATTTTCTTCTAAAGAAAATTTGAACAACTTGATTAAAACATCCTCGTGAACAAAGCCATGTTCAAGCATGCACTTATGAAAATTGAATAAGTGCTCACCGGGATGATCATTCTTGCTTCCTCTGAATCTCAAAAGATAATCATCCCATTCAATTATAGTCGGCACTGGATGTGGAAAACTGGCTATATCTGAAAAATCATAGAAAGCATACCTCTTAGCTAAGATCTTTTCCATTTCATACCAGTGAGGTCACCAACGGATTTCAAAACAGTGGAGTCGCCACCGAATTCGTCCTTCATGGAGTCTCCATATAGATGATTACAGCCAAATGATGTCCAGACTTTGTCTATCATCAAAGCTAGATCTTGTCGTCTCCCAGGGAAGTTGAGCTTCAATCTCCTCTCCCCGGCAACAGTGCCAATTTGTTATCACTCCAATAAACTCCTTAGGGTTGTAGACTAAGGATGCTTGGTAACTTAATGAATCATGAATAATGAAAGTGTGGATCAATGGGATAATAGAGAGTAGCTAATGGGAAGACAACTCACAATGCAATCGAATGAAACAGTGCTTTTAGGAATTAATGATCAGACAAAGTAATATCAAAAGGTATGGAGAAAACTGATCTAGATAATACAACAGTGTGTAGGATCATACAAACCAGCAAGAATTCCTTTAGTTCAAGTTCATGAGCTTAATAAGAAGATAACAGTTCTTAGAAGCTGAGATAAACTGAAATAAAGTACAGAACATGGAATAGATGAAGAAATCTATCATTAACAACAAAATAAGACTGTCTTTCTGTATTGAAAAATAAGTGTCTTAGTACAATAGCAAAAGAGTATCCAAAATTGAACCCCCTAGTGCTTCAATTGTCTTTGGCTTTATAGCCTTACAATATGAAATCTAGATCCTTGAAAGATGGGTCAGATTTACTAAAAGTAGTCAAATCAAAATAGATACAACAAGTGTAGGATGAGATCCTATAAAAATGGATGGAAAATCAAAACAAAATAGGAAAGGTCCTATTTAATGATCACTAAAAATAGTAGATTGCTGATGAAGTGCAGTTTTAGCCTCCCAAGGCTATTTGATTTGGTCCTCCAAAGATAAAATTCAAATTGGGTGATGTGTCATTTGATCCCTATCATTTTTCCCTTGAAAATGATGAAATCTAGTCAAAAAATTCCCTTTTGACTTTCATCTCCAAGAATGGCCTTCGGATTTTGATTTGATAATTCTTATTAAAGAAGATTTCAAACCATTCAAACCCAAAAAATCCCGATCTGGGAAAACATTTGGCTATTCTGTCCGCGACAGGCTTTCGGCAGCTAATTTACCCGAAAATCTGCTCCTTAGCTGGTGAAAGGTGGATCTTTCACCAGCTAACTAGTTATAATTCTGCCTTCTGCACTGGTGAAAGCGCAGATTTTTTCAAAATCAAATTTCTCAGTCATGGAGAGTCCGTTTTGCATGCTTAAATAGTTGATCAACATCTACAAATCCTAATCTTTCTAATGGTGCTTTCAAATCTCCATTTGGAGCCCGGGAATCTATCAAAATTTTCCCTACAAGATTAGGCATCGTTCTTTCAAAAATGCCAGTTCGTTTTTTATTGCTAACACATACATATATCTAATGAAAATTTTATTCAGACATTAACATTATGTTCATACACATATTCTTACTGAAGAAACAATAAAACATATCAATATTTAACAGATGATTTACTTTCTACTATCACACAACATAATGCAAAACTAATAGTAAAATCATACATGCAGTAATCACAGGAAAAACCCATTAATATAAAAACATAAATAAATACACATGTAACCAAACTATGAAAATGGTACTTATATTTTAATTGAAGTACACAAACTGTGTGCATACCTTCCATGAACCTCCCAACCTTAGACCACACTACTCATCACTCTTAGCAGTGGGTCACCCTAGAGATGGAACTAAACTCCAGCGGGCAAGGGATTCATAGGCTAGGTAGGGACAACAAGAAGTTGCACAGTACAAAAGGAAGGATTTTCTCCAAGGAGCCACTTAGGCCCACAACTCACATACTCTCATTCACCACATGATTGTCCCACCCTAAGAATATACACCTTCACTATCACATAGTCCATCAGTTGCTACACCTCCCTTCCAGGGCTTTAGCAATAGGATGGATCAAGAATTATCATAGCTCTGTAGCTGCTATTGGACTCCCTCATGGAGAACTCACTTCCTCAACACACTCTCTCACCTAAAGAGAGTTTCTCACAAGCTTGAAAACCTTCTTCTTCAATCCATGGGCCTAACAACTCGCTTCTTCATTCCTGCTCCTCAGCACATGGGCATGGTGATGACAACAACAAAAACCAAACATGGGGCATGGTGAAACACAGGCAAACCGCAAGGTGGACATTCAGTAAGATATTGGTTCAGGCTTGCTTAGAGGATCAAGTGGTTGAGGTATTAAACAATGGTGTATTGACTCACTACGTGACTACTCGGTTCATGGGTGCATGGGTGAAAATGAGTTAATGGATGGAAAACATGGTCAGAATGGTGAGCCTGGTGAGAGAGAACTTGTGAGGAAAGATGGAAAGAATGGTTCATGAACCATCTGAATTGTGAGAATGTCCATAATGCAGAATCCTTAACAAGATGGAATGGTGAATGTGAATCCCCACAATGGTGATAATTCTCACATAAATATGCATGTGTCCTGGTTGACACTTGTCTCTCGAGGAGCATGTTCCTCTCCACTTGGAACCCGTTCCTCTCCCCAAAGGAACTTAGGATAGCTGGGTTTATTTCCCAACTTTAGTATTCTTCAGGAATACATTATAATATTCTCTTGGGTTAAGCCCTCAATCTTATCCCCTCTTTCCTAGAATCACAACCTCCTCCCTTGTCGAACCCAATGGAGTTTAGTCCCCCATAACTCTTTATTCGTGGTCGGTCTACATGAAATGATGTTGTTATTAATAATATGAATATTTACATGTACAAAATAGGCTCCTGGCCCTTGAAATTTAGGCTCTCCGGCCTAATAAACACATAAGCCTACAAGATTATAACACTTGGATCACCAGCTTACAAAACATGTTACAATTCATAGTTACAACTAGGGCTTGGCCTTGGGATATTACAGGCACCAAATTGCACAAAGGTTCTAACTAAGGAACCCATGTTTGGTAAGCCTATACCACTTAATAACGACACTTCTAATAGTGGTGAGAAGGCTATGTGTCGCTAAAAAATGGGTTCATACCTAAGGCATACAGATCATATTCATAGGATAATGAAAATATGCAAGATGGAGTGACAACCTATCTTGTATGCTGGTAAAAGAAAATACTTGCCGAAGCCATGAACGAGTGATATGACGCTAGAAACCGCAAAAATCCATGGACAAAACCACCAAAACCAACTCCTTCCACTGAACTATTAGTCCATTAGGTCAAAAAATTAGCATAAACTATATAAAGTGGATAAAACATTTCTATAATAGTAAAAATAACCAATTTTACCATACCATTTGAGTTTTTTACCCACATAGTGCATTTTGGATCAATTTTCCCACGATATTCAAGTGTCAATTGTTGGATCTACGATAAATGACATTGACAAATATATGGACAAAGTAGGTTCCCTTCCCCTCCCCCTTCAAATTTAATGGTTTAAATTTTAAAATTAGTCCACATTTTTTGAGTTTAAGAGGGTGCAAAGTGTAAACTAGGGTGTATGTGAGATATAGTTCATCGGGTCGCATATGTGGAGACATGTACGCAGGAAAAGAAAAGCATGTCCGCG
The DNA here is from genome assembly GCA_032191745.1 of Picea mariana. Lineage (NCBI taxonomy): Eukaryota > Viridiplantae > Streptophyta > Pinopsida > Pinales > Pinaceae > Picea > Picea mariana. The sequence continues at coordinate 16,305 of JASDQU010374492.1, read as the reverse complement.
TATATGTAGCCCTAAACATGACTACAAGTCCACAAACAAGTTTTTTAATGAAATTAAATCAAAAAATGATTTTCCTTCGACATGATGGTGCTTGAATGGAGAGAGAGGGATCATGAGGAAGTAGATGTAGTAGTGGAAAGAGATGTGGGGGCCCAACAAGATCTAAATATATCTGGTCTTTATAAATTTTTGGCTCTCAAAGGAATGAGGTCTCAAGTGAGGTTACTGCAAATCCTAGTAAATGTTTGGGATCCATAGATAGAGGCCTTCAATGTCAATGGGAAACCATTGAGGATTGAAGTAGATGACATCTATTTTATCACAGGATTGTCTCATTGGGGTGAGGTAGTGAATATCAAATCTCGGGGAGATGGGGGTGGTATGAACATAGAGGATTACATTTTCACCTACTGTGTTGCAGGAACAAAGAAATTAGGGAGCCAAATCCCCATCAGGCAGATCGATAAACTGACTTTAAAGATATTCATACTTGTACTTACACAGATCATGGGGTCAGACTCATTGCACTAGGTATCAAGGCCAATCATGTTTTACGCAGTGGAGTGTTTACGAACCATGATTTATGACTAGTGTATCTCACTGCTGGATAATATGAAGAGCCAACTGATGGACTACAAATAAGGGAGAAAGAGAAACTTTTGGTTTTCATCCATATTTTGTAGTTTTTTATTTGAGTGGGTTCCAGGCTTGATCCCTAGAGTAGAGATGATTCTACATGGACTGTGTGATCCAGCCATGTCACGGTGGACCAACATGATGGGACGGTTAGGAGGTGGTAGGGTTCCAACTGCCTACAATGATGAGTTCTTATTCAGGTTGCTTCGACAAGTGATATCCATAGATGACTACCCTTATATTGGGATTGAATACAAAGGGTATCGAGATATTCCTTTGCCACTAGGCTCCGCCTATGGTGATATAGGTAAGAATTTTTTTTATATATTTCATTTTTTTGTGTTTTTCAAAAAGAATAAAAAACACAAATATTTGCGTATTGTATTAAATATTAACAATGGATTTGCTGTGTAGATGTGGGTCTGTGATGAAGATATGGATTCCAATGACATTGGTGGAGGAACTGGGGATATGAGCATGCGGGAGGAGATGCAAAGAGAGTGATACAAAATATATATGGGAACTTGTCTCGATTGATGCACATGATTCTTATGGTTCAAGTGGAGGATTTGCAAGAGGCTATGCAGCGACATGTGGTGGGTGTGCTCCGTGCGTGGATGAGACTCTTCCAACATCTCACAAACTTCATATTGTGCTATCATGATATGCACCTAGTTCCATAGGTGTATATTCCATGGCCATATATCTACCGACAATATATGTATTTTGAGGGTGTGAGCCCCATTTTGTACTATGACACCATAATTTTTGGAGATATGAAATGTAAAAAACATTGGTCTTCGGCTTTACTCATTGTTGGCAGCCAATTCACATTTTCATACTGTCCTTATAAGCTACCTACACCAGTGTTTTGCAAACTTTGATTTCGTCGCAATCTTTCCAATAAAACCACACCATTGTTTTATATGCGTTTGCACACTTACCTTGGTTCTCGTTTCCACGACTACAAGCATGAAAACACTGGTTTTCAAAGTCATATTAAAAACGTCATTAGATTGTTATGATCGCTCTTGTTTATATGCTCATCTTATTTCCCAATTTATTTATCGTTACACAATTGACAAGATTCTAAGATCATTATGCTTTTGATGTTCTTATTTGTTAATGAGACTTCATTTACAAGACTGTGGGGATATTCGTTTGATTGAGTTTATGATGCATTGGTAATTGGATTTATATGTTCTTTGATTTGATCTACTTGACCATTGGTTTCATAAAAATACATAGGTGTTATGGTTAAACCCTTGATATGTATCATTTAATATGATACCTAGTTCATGTGATCAAATGCATTGGTATTGTGGTTTAAACTCTTGATATGAATTGTTCTATACAATGCATGTCACATGGTTAAACACTTGGTATTGGTTTCGATTTGTATGTTTTGGTGTTTAAAATTATGGCATAACTATTGCTTGCGCGCATGGTTTATCCACTTACCAAAGGTTTCAATGGATTGATTGGAATGGCATAGTTTGTAACACATATGTATAATGGGTTGAATAGTTGTAAGCATCGGTGGTTTTACTAAGAGTAATGACTGTTCTGCATGGGCCGAAATAACTCCACTACCCTCACACACTTTGGCATTAATGCCTGCCTCCTTACCAGGTTACCCCTATTGATTTTTGGGCAAATCTCTGAGTTTTGAGTCCTGCGTATACCTTGTCCAAACCCTACCCAAACCCCTATCCACTGTATGTTCTCTCCTGGCTCCTGAAGGGAAAATTGAACCCCTATGGTGTTCAGAGTCAGTTTTGGTTTCATTTTTGCTAGAGAAGACTGCTTAAGACTGCCCCCGTAATTGCCCCCAGAGTCACATTTTTGCGTGAGCGATTCTAGGCAAACGGTTTTGAATTAGATCAAACCGTTGAAAACCCAGAACCGTTTTTAGCCCCTTTACCTTCTTCATGAGTGGTTTCACCAGAAATTGGTTTTTTACAGAGTTCTAGCTCATGTTTTAGAGGTCAATTCTCAGATCTCCTCATTGGTTGAAGGGAACGTTTTGGTCTCTGTGTATTTGTTGAAATGTTTTGTCCATACCTGGGCCACAACAACTCTCTCACTCATCCAACCATGTTTCTTTGCATCCTGTTGAACCCTTGATCAATTCAAAGGGTATTCAACCAGTCTGCCAGCAATTTTTTACATCTACAGGACAAGGAACTATGCAGGCTTATCACATAAATCTCAGGAGCTTACTGCTATATTCTTATTAGTGAGGGTGTACTGCAGTCTTGTTTTGGAATATGATATACACACAGTGCTTGATTCTGTAACATTAGCCACTACTTTGTGGGTGATTTACATGATACGTTTCAAGTTGAATGTAACACGTGACGAAGATTTGGATAGTTTTCAATATATTATGTGGTGATTTCATGTGATACACTTGCACTTTTTGTCCATCCAACGACATCCCATAATATTGTAAACATGATACTTTGGAAGCCACCCGAGCAGCTGAATTTCAGAGAGGTATGGTACCCTTGTTTCGACAAATCGGGCGCTGCCTGAACAGTTCACACCTCCAGGTAGCTGAGTGCGATTTGTTTCTATGGAACAATGATTATATTATAAATTTGATGTCACAACACCGATATGCAATATTGCGATTGATTTTCCATGCTCTGGAGAAAAATGTAAGAAACCACTGGAGTATGCTTATGAACAATTTGACTTGGAATGGGAGAAAGATGTTGATGGATATGGACCAAGAGATTTTTCAAGAATGCCAGCATAGGTTCCATGAAGAGGAAACAAAGACAATACACACACAAGAGAAGTGCAAAATGACATGGCAACGTTTGGAAGCAATTGTTGCTTCAAAATATTTGTCTTGCAGGTAAGTTTCTCTTGAGGAGGTCTTTTGGTCGAAAAATGCAAACTGAAACAGAGTTTTGGGCCTTTTGTGTTTACCTTGAAGTTGTTGCAGTTTTTCCATAGCCTCGAATGATGCAAAATACAAAGATTGTTGAACCATTCACATCCCATTATGTGTTTGCATTGGGTATTGCAAGGTTTTTCAGCTGTGCACATTGGGTCCTCCAGGTTTTGGATAGTCGTGGCTACTTGTTGACTGCTTTGGGCCATGGCTTGTGGCCATCCATGGTACTTTTGGCAGAAATTGTTCAAACTTTTATTTTGGCAGATCTTTCTTTTAAAAGTGTTGTAGGTGGGCAATTGGTGCTGTGGCTTCCTTCAGGAGTGGTGTGATTTCAATCTAATTGTCCTGCTGAAGCTGCTATGGAACTGGTGTATGCTTTGGATCTGGTGACAAGATTTTTGATCTTTAATCCTCTACAATCGATTCTAGATAGATTTATTGATATGAAAAACAGATGGATGTAGGAGTTTTAACTCTATATGGATGGATTTTGTATATGAGTTGAATTTATACCAAAGATTTATTTGTTATTCGTTCATAGTTTTTTTTAATTGAAATAGATTCAATTATGATTTTGTTTATTCTAAATTAGCATAGAAGTTTTGGGTTGTTGTGATTTAAATGATTTGCTTTGTTTTTAATTAGTAATCAAATATTTGTTTTAATAATTTGAATATATTTATGTTAGTTCTAATAGATTTAAAACAGTTATGTTCTCAAATTAGAATAGCTACAGAATCGTTTAATTATGTTAGCTAGTCTTTAGAATTAATTTTTTTATCAATTTCATCTGCAAAATATCCTCTTAACTTGTCCATTTTTTACCTCTTCTAGGTACATCCGAATTACATTGGGCATGCTGCACAGTCTAGGAGATATTTGTGTGATTTAGTTTTTATTTTAGGTTCCTAGTTTAGTCAGACTTGGGATATCTTCCCAGATTTTCTGTAAACAGTTTGATAACTTCCACAGGGATGTTTTACCCTATGGAAGGTCTTTAAATACTTATTATTTTTGTAATAAGGAGGATCCTCACTGGTGGGAGAACCAGGCTATGGATTTCTAATACAAACTGAGACAAGAGTTGATGTTTTTCTACAGCTTTCGCTTTTCAATATATCAATTTTTTGTTTCAAGTTTATGCATGTCATTAGCAATTGATTGTAGACTGCTTTTGCTATCATAGTCTTTTGCAGAATGATGTGATTTAATTAATATGATCCATGTCTGATTTCTTTGAATACTTAAAAAATACAACAATTACTCTATTCAATTAATGAATGACAGATTTCTGTTCTTCATTAATTGAATTATTTTGTATAAGTCTTTGCATACGGGTTTATCTAACTGTGGAGATTTATAAATCATATGATTGTTGTGATTTTTATGTCTTGTTTTTCCTGTAATCATACTTGAAGAGCACTACAACTATCGCTTACGAGCAGCTCCTAGATAATTCGATGCGGGTTTCCTCCCTTCAATCAGCTAAAACAATCATCATACACAAGACAAATATGGAGCATTTCTCCAGGTCAGTTTGTGATTTATTTTTGTTAATTTCTTTAGTATATTATTAGTATTTTAGTTAGATATATTTGTAGTTTAGATTAGTGATTTAGTTTAGTTAGTTTTCGTTTTATTTCTGATCATAAAATTATAAAATCAACAAAAAATTCTTTCTCTGTCTTAGGGCAGAATGCAAATGAGTTTTTCAGGTTTTATTCAAATCTGCAAATTGTAGATATTGTACATTTTGTGAATAAGTTATATTTCTGTTTGTAGTTAGGTATTTAATTAGTTAATGTTAGTATAGTATTAGATAGTAGATTGTATATAGAATAGTTAGTTTAGTTTATTAGTTTGTTTTATTTCGTTTTAGTTAGATTAGTTTAGTTTGTTTTAATAGTTAGTTTATAGTAGTTTTTCTTTTTGTTTCTTAGGACCTTAGATCGGCTAACGGAGCCGCTAAATCCGTCAGGGTGGTTCATTCCAAACGGCTTGGGTTATTAGACAACCCCAGACCGGTTCCACTCTCTCAGTTGATGGACGGTCGATTTTGTCCGTCAACAAATGGTGCTTGAAGGAGGGTCGACTGACAAGATGGCCTTGTAGGAGCCTTTATTTCAAATTTATTCAATTTCCCTCATGGCTCCCCAAATCACTGTGTTGGAACATGCTTTCAAATTCTCATTACCCGATGTTCCCAACGAGACAGTCTCTCACTTGTACAAACTCACCTTTGATAGTGAAGGCAATATATCTGCTAAAGACCACCTTAATAAGTTTTGGTGCAAATGTATCAAACATGACATCTCAGATCTAGGAGTTTTATGCAGACTGTTCGCTTTTACTTTTAGAGGTCGGATCAAACATTGGTTTGAATCCTTTCCAGC
>JASDQU010374491.1:24486-45993 GCA_032191745.1 Picea mariana | reverse complement strand
GTTTTAATGAGACATGAGGAGGTAAAGGGATACCGAGTGCTTGTAGGGCTTGGAAAGGAGATCTTTCAGGCCTAGGTTGGACTATTCCCTGCCCAATCCAATTGAATAATTTGGCATGAAACAATTGGCCAAGATCTGGTAATCAATGTCAAAATGTATGGAGAACCTAGGCATTCTTGGGCCTCAGCTCCAATTACCTCTACCTCTGTTTCCTCGGCCATGGCTACCTCGACTGAAAAAACTCATCCTACATGTGTGATCAATTAGAAAATAGTCTTTTAAATAAACATACATGACAACTCTTTAAAAATATGAAATAGATTTGGCTCAGCAATGTATCAGACTCATGCAATCCAATCCATACAAATTGTTTCACCATTAATCAATGAGCAGGGCGTCAAAAAGTCTTTTGGGATATGTGAGGGGGTTGTATTAAGCAAAAATATGATATAATGAGTGGAAAACGACATGGTCACTGCTCAATAAAAACAACAATCAATTGTAAACCAAACCAATAAAACCTCACTTCAATCCACACAAGACATTGCCACCTTCAACTTCTTTAACACAAAAATTCTCTTGACTGCAATCAATCTCAGAACAGGGTGTGAAAAAAATGAATATGGGAGGTGACGGGGTGTGTAATTAGAGGAAAGTGAAATAATGGAACGGAAGAAGAATGATTATTGTTCATGAAATTAATTCAGTGATACATAATACATTCTGCAAAAGGAGATGCATCAACCATCAATCATTTCACCAAATAATAATTTATGTGCATTTAACTAGTTCATTGTTCATAATCAGATATCCAACACAGTGTCATCACAAGACAGTATGTATTCCACACAATTTGTAAGAGATTATGTTCCCTTCATTCACATACTTTGATTTTATAACAATTTACAAACAGTACCCATTTCCAATCTGTAACTATCAAAATCAACCATTGCCCATGCATTTCTTCAATCACAATAATACTTCAAAGGTCATGTTTTCAAATTAACAATGAAATCACTATCACTGCAATCGGGCTTTTCATTTAATGCAGTTATATTCGTTAAACATGTATAGGCAGTAACCGGATAATCAAGACTATATTTCCATGCCCGAAAATACGATTAATCATACAACCCACAGTCACCATTTAGACACAAGCTATGTACAGGATGATTTTCCCAGGCAATGTAGTTCTGCCACTATAAAAAAAAAAACAATTCAATGTGACTTAAAAACTGGGCCACCCATCCAACACGACTGTCATCAACAACATTCCTGCTTTAACCAGCGCTCAATTGCAATAAATAAACATGCTTAAAACTCGGTGGGTATCCCTAAGTGTGAAAACTGAGATATCTATACCACACAGAGTGTGCAACTAAAAAAACCCCTCGATGCAACATTTCCACTCAACACAACAAATACACATTCACGGTAATAACTCAACATATCAGTTGAACCATCGATTTAATATAAGACTTCTTCGATTTAGTCACATCGTGATCAACTATGTTGTCCACACTCAGGCCTACACAACCAACAAGCACAAGGATGTAGTGGATATACTTTCTATAGTTATCCAGTTCAATAATCATTCGGCCCCAAGAAAAAAACATAGTTACCATGCCCAATATTTCATTTGAAAAACACCATACACACAACGTGACGTGCATGAGAAACCCCAAGAATTTGTAACCAATGTCAGCTATCATCTGAATAATTATTAGTGCAAATACCAATGATTGTATATCAACCAAACAATTCGACATTGTTGTAGAAAATCAATCAACCGAACGAGTTGTGGTAGCTATGCATACCCATGCATCTAATTGAATTGGAGCAGAGGCCCTTTCCATTTACAATACTAAACTATTAACATAAGGAGGTTGATTGTATCTTTTCAAAGTGAAATTGGCAACAAAGGGTTTATTCTTATTATCACAGAAGCAATAGACAAATGACAAACCAACACGACTATTATATGACCAACTAGGCTAGTCTGTATCCAAGGAAAATGACTATTCATCCAATCCACAATAACCCATAACAACTTGATAGGCATGACAGTCTCCTCTATAAAACTCCATACTGAAGGGTTAAGGGTTTTCCCAGTAAACATCACCCGGGGAACGGAGCCAACTCCTCATAATGGTGGAACTTTCGAGGCCAAGGGTGTTCACACAGAGAGATACATGACTCATTGCGGACAGGTAACAATCTATGGCAGGGGAACAAAACAAAAGGTGAGGATAGGGAAGAGTTAAACAAAAAACACTCACTTTGTGACTCTTAGTGGTGGAAAATGTTGAAGTAAACTCAAATAGTGACACAGAAAGCCTTCGACCATTAAACCCATGAAATCTAGAGACTGGATTTAGTGACATTGCGTGAAGATAGCTATCCACACAAGACTTAAACAAAAACCCTCCAACTAAACCAGTAGTGGTAACTGCGAGCTATCACCCAGGAAGACCAATAACCTCTATGAACTCAAATTTTTTATAGGAAGAACCATCTACTCTTCATACAGGAACCAAAATTTCACACAGTTGCAACACTCAGGAAAACACAAACCCATACACCTAAGCCAGTAATCATTTCATAACTAGAGAAGAGTCACGAATGGACAAAAAAATACATACCTATAATCAAATTCCTTAAAACGAGAGTTGGTCGAGCAGTTCCTTCCTTGCTAAAAATTTCGAGCATAACCATAGTAGAAATATCGAACAATAGCCTGACTAGGATGGCGTCCAATGGGAAGAGAAAAGGTGATGTGCAGTAAATGCACATCGTCTCAACTCATATCTCATTAACTCAACAATACATGCCAACAAATTCTCTATTAACATGACTAATCAACCATGTATCGAAACCATCACCACATTAAAGGACAGTAGTACGATCACCACATCCTATTTCACATAATATAACTCAAACAAAATCGCATAACCATCAATGTCCATTACTTGGTCAAATGTGCCACCAAAATTCAATCTATCCAAATACACCATATATATCTATATCGACCACATAATCCAATTGACCATTGCACAACCATTTACTTGTTAGCTAGGATAATTGTTAAGTCTTTCATGCATGTAGTATAGTGAATAGTAAAGTACTCTAAATTCTTCCCTTTTGCAAGTGTTTCTTATTTATTTCCCATTGTTTGCATGTAGTATAGTAAAAATGCATCATTGGATTCCTTTTCTTTGCACTTATAGTATTTTCACCTTTCTTGAAGACTGCCTTTCATGTGATTTCACTAACGTGTTTGTTGTGCAGGTGCGATAAGAACAAATGACATTAATGAATAGCATAAGTTTTAGTAACATGAAGAATCAACATCTCAAAAGATCAACTCATACCAACAACACCAATATCTCATCAACCATTTAAACCGTTTCGCACATCATCACAACATAAAAAATGAGTAGATATGATCTTCAATAGTTCAAGGGGGTCCCACCTACTACTATTATTTAGTATTATAATAATAGGCTTTAGCAACATTTTGCGGGAAAAACTACGTTGAAGTTTTTAATCGTCAACATACACCTCAACATAATGGAGTTGTTGAAAGAAAGAGAAGGACAGTACAGGAAATGGCTCGAACAATGCTAATGGATTCCAAATTGACAGATATATTTTGGACACAGGCAATGTATACAATAGTTCACATTCAAAATAGAGTAATGCTCAAAAACAACACTGACAAAACTCCCTACAATCTATGGAAAGGAAGACCAGCAAATGTGAAGCACTTCAGATTTTTTGGAAGCAAATGCTACATCAAAAGAGAAGATGGCAGAATGGGAAAGTTTGACTCTCGTGTGGACAAAGGAGTACTTGTTGGTTACTCAAGTACAAGGAAAGAATACAAGTGTTACAATCTGAGATTGAACAAAGTTGTAGAAAACATCAACGTAACAATTGATGAAACAGGCAGACTAGAACCAAAGGAAGAAGAAAATGAATCAATGGAACAACCTTTAGAAGAAGAAGTAGAAGATGAAAAAGAAGTAGAAGAGGAAGATGAACAAAATCCGATAGACATACAAGTACAAAAGAATCATCCTTCGGGTTAGATTATCGGAAACAAAGATGCATGATTTGAGACTAGAAGAAGAATCTGTTCACCAGAACAAACACATCTAGCACTCATATCTACAATTGAACCAAACTGTTTTGAAGAAGACAACAAGGATGAATTTTGGAATAAGGCCATGGATGAAGAATTGCATCAAATAGATAAAAATGACACTTGGGAATTGGTTCCAAGACCAAAGAATAAGAATGTGATTGGCACAAAATGGGTTTTTAGGAATATAGTGAATGAAGGTGGACAGGTTACAAGGAACAAAGCTAGATTGGTATGTAAATGATATGCACAGATTGAAGGAATCAACTTTGAAGAGACATTTTCCCTAGTTACAAGAATGGAAGAAATCCGTTTGCTTTTAGCTTATGCATGCTCCAAAAATATTAAAGTGTATCAGATGGGCGTAAAATCATCTTTTCTGAATGGGAAACTTGAAGAAGAAATCTACATTGAAAAACCAGAAGGATTTCATTTTTCAGAGAATGCAAATTAGGTGTGTAAATTAAAGAAGACCTTTTATGGTCTAAAACAGGCTCCTAGAGCATGGTACTCTAGAATGGATAAGTATCTACACCAGGCAGGGCTCTGAAAAGGAAATGCAGACAACAACCTCTACATCAAGGTAAGTCAAGATAATATTTTATTAATTGAAGTTTATGTTGATGATATTATTTTTGGTAGTGATGATGACAGGTTAAGCAAGAAATTTGCAAAGGATAGACATAATGAATTTGAAATGTCGTTACTTGGAGAACTATCCTTCTTTCTGGGACTTTAGATACGTCAAAGAAACCAAGGAATTTTTATTTCTCAAATCAAGTATATCAGAGAAATGCTGAAGAGGTTCAGAATGGAAGATTGCAAACCAGTTATCACTCCCATGCAAACCAATTGCAAGTTGAGAAAAGATGATGATTCAAAGTCTACATATCAGAGGCAATATAGGTCAATGATTGACAACCTACTATATGTGACAGAATCCGTACTAGGTGTAATGCAGGAAGTTGGACATGTGGAATGATTTCAAGAAGCACCAAAGGAATCACATTTACTATCAATGAAAAGGATTTTCAAATATCTCAAAGGAACATAAGAGTTTCGATTATGGTATCCAAAAGGAAAATATCTATCACTTATTTTCTACACAGATGCAGATTGGGCAGGTTGTATTGATGACTGATGAAGCACCAGTGGAGAAACATTCTACTTGGGTGAGTGTTTAGTATCATGGCTAAGAAAGAAACAATCATTAGTATCTTTATCTATAGCCGAGGCAGAGTATATTGCAACAACATCATGTTGTATGCATGTTCTTTGGATGAAACAAACTCTAAAACATATGCAGGTTGAGTATGATGAGCTCATTACAATCTATCGTGATAATACAAGTGCCATCAATATCTCAAAGAACCCGATGATGCACTCCAAGACAAAGCACATTTCAATCGACTATTACTTTCTACAGGAGTAGGTTGTATAAAAGAACATCAGAGTTGAGTATATGGGAAGAAAAAAACAAGTGGCAAACATCTTTACAAAACCACTTACATGGGAATCCTTTGATTATCTTCTCCAAAGACTCAGAGTTATTTCTACTCCAAAATGAATGCTTTTAAATGCTTATATTATATGTCTTATATGTCTTATATGTACATGAGGAAGCACCATAAAGAGGTCAGTTCAGTCAGGGGGAGCAACCCCGGATGGAAAGATACCTTTGCCATTGACGACAAAGGGGGAGAGATTCATCAGATGCAAAAGACAGAGGCATGGTTCCAGGGGGAGAAATGGTCATAGAGATGCATAGGACAAAGGAATGTTTCTAGGGGGAGCATGAGTGGTATGAGAAAACTTTTCCATTGATGAAAAAGGGGGAGAGATTCAACAGATGCAAAGGAAAGAGGCATGGTTCCATGGGGAGTAATGCTCACAGAGATGCAGAGGACAAATACATGCTTCCAGGGGGAGCATGAGTGATATGACTTCAGTATTTCATGACATAATTTCAGTTTTGAATCAGAGTGTTTCCATCAATGCCAAAGGGGGAGATTTTTTATTAAGGTTGGTTGTCATTGATGTCAACCCTTGAAGAAAGCCCCGGAGAACCCAAGTTTGGGTAATGGACCCAAGTTTGTTTGATGGATAATAGTATGATTTTTGATATATTTCTAGGTAATAATATTCTATATGGATAGTACATGTCATTCCATTTCTGGTGGTATGTGGAACGTCACATAACCCCTCACGGTTTGAGAGTTATAGCCTCATGAAGTTGGGGGACCCTCATATGTCATCTAGAAGCCCAAAAAGATCAAAGTAATCAAAGTGGTTTAAGATATTTTAGAAGGTAAATAATAAAGTGACATGATGTGTGTACTATAATTCAAAGTGAATACAAAATAAATTATTTAAATAATAAATTTAATGGAGAAATTAGAAGTGGGTAACCCTAAAATAAGGAAAGTGGGTAAAGTGACCTAGAAGATGTTTTTAAGGAAGCTACTTGGAGAGTATAAATAAGAGGCAAGGCTCTCTCATTTTAGATCAAACTTGAGCATATTGAATATCTATAGGTTTCTTAGGTAACCAAAGGATATCTAAGTTGAATTTCAGAGAGAAGGTGAAGAAAAGAAGGCCAGAATTCAAGGGAGGATAAATGTTTTTGATGATACTCTATAAGGTATGTTATTTACAGGTCATCTCACCATTTTTGCAATAAATTTGTTTCTGGAATGATTCAAAGCATGAAATTTCTCTTCCATTGAGGAAAAATAACCAAGTATATGTGGTAAAAAAATTATCTTGTGGGTCATTCTATTTTTGGAGTTACACTCCGTGGAAAATAGTGTTTATGGCTAGTCCTCAAACTAGTCTAAAACAGGTGTTTCGGGGAAAAAACGTCATAACTTATTCATAACATATCCAAATTCAGTAATAAAAAATGTTTTGGTTATATTACAGTGTTTATCATGTTGTGTAACATTTTTAGATCGATTCGACAAATATTCCATTCAGGGCACGCTCTACAAGGTTGCTCTCTAGAATCAGCCAGAATTCAGCAAGGTATGTCATTTTTGCTATAACTCCTTTTCTGAGAGGTTCCAAGTAGTCACACCTGGGGGAATTGCATAAACCAAACTAAATAAAACTGTGCATCATGTTCATATCTTTATTCATTATAGGTACAAATTTATGATTATTTCAAGTTAGGGCTGTTGACTAATCCAAAACTAGTCATGTGAGACTAAAGAAAAGTTTGATGAAAATGATAGTCTCTTGTTGTTAAAGTTAAAAAAGGTTTGCAGGTATGTGATCATATAAACCAGGTATATTATAGAGTTACAAATCATATTTGGATGATGAAATTGATGAGGTATTTTGGTTAAGGTACATGTTGGGTACATGGTTGAGACAAGTAGTTGATGAGTTGGCACATACATGAGGTGTATAGTTGATTATGTTGGTACATATTAATGAGTCATAGTTTATGATTAGTTGAAACATGATTGGTACATACTTGGTACATGATTGGATGCACTTGTTTATGGTACAGGTTGATTACAGGTTGTTTTTTACAGGTTGGTGCATGGTTGATGCACTTGTTTATGGTATAGGTTGATTATAGGTTGAGGTACAGGTTGATGCATGGTTGATGCACTTGTTTATGGTATAGGTTGATTATAGGTTGAGCTACAGGTTGATGCATGGTTGATGCATGGTTCAGGTTTATTGGTACAAGATTATAGTGGTATATCTCACAGTGATAGTGTGATAGTGGTTCCATCATTATACTTCTACTTCAGGGCAATTGGATGGGGCAAGGAAAGGTGGTTGTAGCCACCTTCCTGGTTGTAGTTGGAGAACATAGGGGGTTGTAGCCTCCTTATGGTTGTAGATAGGGAATTGGAGAGTTGGAGCTTCCCTCGAGTTGTAAACTATGAAACTAGGGGGTTGGAGCATTCTTTTAGTTGTAGCTGGAAAACAAAGGAAGTTGGTGTTTCCAATGAATGCAATTCTTCAAGACATATAAGAAAAATAATTATGTGGTTTTTTCCCGCTTTGGGTTTCCACGTAAAACATTGGTGTATTGTGTATGTGTATGATTGTTCATTTGTTCATTGCTCATTATTGGATGATAATTGTACATTGATATAACACTTGGATTATTTAGTTAAAAAGGATTATAATTTCTTTATTACTGTTTCAGCCCCCCCTCTCAGTAATCCAACAACATCAACAGATTGGTTCACCGAATAGACAACTGGTTGATGGTAAAACAAAATCAGATGCCCTGAATTTCAGTAATCAACTTGTCTGTGTGCTAAATCATGGTTTTTTCATATGCACCATGTCTCGGATGAAGTCCTTGCGAGAAACCCCTAAATCCTCACTACTTCCATGACTCGCATCGTTGGTTGCGATATACTCTACCTTTGCAGTACTATGTGTTATAGAATTTTGTTTCCACGAATCCTGACTGAACTCAAGCTGAAGAAACACCCTATGGTTCCCTTTCTGTCAACTGCACTCTCTTCCTGGTTTTAACTATATATCTTTCCAACCTCGCTTCATCTCTTGAGACATATCCAACTATACCACACTGGTACACTTGCTCTATTGAAACTCAATCTGCTCAATCATGAGTTGGCTTAGGGTTCTTACTACAAAGCACTATGTGGCTCTATTATTGAGAGTAGGTCCTCCACTTTCTTCATAGCTAATTCTTCTGGTATTTTGGAACTGCTACCTCTAGGACTCTATAACTACTAAACAATGATATTGGGAGTAGATTCTCTACTCTGTGAAAAATTTCCCTCCTTTGGGGATGCTCCTTGTGGAACTAGCTCTTCCACTCTATCTCTTCAATTTCTTCCTTTGTAGTTGCTCTATATGGAACTAAGAGTGGCTCAATAATTTATCCCTCTAGATCTGGAGGTGACTCATTATTTGTCTTTACTCCCTCTAAAACTGAAGGTATCTCTTCCTCCTTCTATGGAGGTAACTCAATCTATGCTCCCTATGGATGTAGTATTGCCTCCCTCTCTGGGAGTGCCTCTACATACACTTGAACAATTGCCATTCCTTATCCCTCAACATCTCATGGCTCAACTCGTGTATTGGGACTACTACAACTTCTCTCTCTATAAATCCTCCCTTCTCCACAAATAGAGATGAGGGAATCAACTTTGGTTGTTGTGGATGAACAAAACAATCCTCCATTAAAGGAAGACATCACTTAAAAACATAATCCAAAATAGAAGCACAATTTGCATGGATGTAGTAATAAAAAGACTATGAATATCGCAAAGCAAATCTTTTCATAGATGCAGTAATTGTAAAAATAATTAAGCTCTCATTAATCAATCCAAATGATAGTGAAGGTGCCTTTGGAAAATCGCATGCCTCTTCCTTAAACCAGTCGCATGCTCTCCATGCACAGATCGCCAGACATGGGTCTATGCTCCATGCAGGTATCCAAACTTCCACAATCTTCGAGCCCAAAAACCAATGACCAATCCTTCATGGTCCAAGTCTCTCTTTATTTTATCACCCAAATATCATTGTAATATCCACGATGAACAATAGTGTGAAATGGTGAACTACATCCTATGTGCCATATTATTGTTGGAGGAAATTTTACACTCACTGGAAAATGAGGCACACACGACACTTCTCTCTTTCATGATCCTCATCTAATCATGTATAGATAGCTTCACACATGGATGGAAAAACAAACAAATTACTACAACCAGAAAGTAGTAATCCCTCATATCTACTCTCAACTATGTTGGCTCTCTTTTTCTTTTCTATTTCTCTGGGCCCTCCCGCGAGGGAGTCAAGCCCAGACTGGCTCTGATACCATGTTGATTTTTGTATATTAGATAATATGAAATTATATATGATCAATATATTATTACAATGATGAGTGTTCCATATATAGAGAACATACAGTGACCATCCATGAAAGGATGTGTCCCTTGGATAATAAATAACTACTTATTTATTATATATAAATAATAACTACTTGTTTATTGGATAACATCCTTAGTGGGCCTAATGGTTAAGAACATGTGTTTCCTTCTAGGAGGTCACAAGTTCAAATCCACAGCGGGGTATGGTATGTATACCTTTGTAGACTTTACCAGTCAAATTGCTAGGTAGAGGGGGTCCCTTGTCCCACAAACAAGGGGGTCTCATAAACCAATTTGGTGTGGCTTGGACGTAAGCTTGAAAAAATATTATTATTATTATTATTATTATATTATATAACTACTTATTGATCTATGAGAATGAATTCCTGATGTTTCCCAAACATCAACACATTGGATATTCAACAAATTGTCATCGGTTATTTCGATGACCCTAAGGACCAAAATCTCATCGAAATTTGGCATATACTCGTCGAAAATATGACGTGACTACATGTTACATATTCAGCGTCCATACAGTAGTTCTGATGGATGGACCATACTTTCCAAAGATATCATTGTTGGGCATGTCGTTGAATGTCCTACTTTCACCTTCATCGGCTATTCGACAGAAACATAGTAGATCCGACAGAGGTGGTATACCTTCGACGGATTTTACTGTCAGATGGGTCATCATATATCCTAAGAAACAATGTATATAATTAATACACAGTTTCATCGGATATCCGAATAAATTGTGTATATGAAAAAATAAAATTATATTATATTAAAAAATAAAACTCCTTCACTTACCTCCTACTTGTTACCCCTTCCACACTATTACACACTGCTACCTCTTTTCATAGAATGCTTTTCATCATATGGAATTCCTATGCTTGGCATTGTACTTGAATGAATCCCAATGATCATTAGGATTCATTCAAGCACAATTCCAACATAAAATTCCCATGGTTTAATTGTAAGTGAATTTTGAAGAGAGTGTAGATGGGTAGGTATAGAGGAAAGTTGTGGTAGAAATCATAAAAATAATAAAGTTGTCAAGGAATTTAGTCTCAATGAGGGAATGACATTACTTTGGAACTAGCTTCAGTCTGTGTTGACAATGTATTAATAGAACTAATGTTTTGATAGTATGATGATAGTGTCATCTTAAACCCTTGCATGAAGGATTCATAAAAGCTAATCCTACATCATGTTTATCTCATTTCCCTTTGATTGAAGAATTGGGTGAGAGTGTTTTTTTTGTTAGAAAAGTATTTCACTTAAAGGGGAATATTTCAACACCAATAACAAGGTTTATACAAGGTTATAATTTTAAAACATAAATAACATACAAGTTTAGGTGTTTTCCAATAGACCATCCAAATAAACATAGTGGTAATATAACAAAATATTCTAATGGTGATAACATTTTATGCAATAGGATAATGTATACATTTATGTTCAAGAAATATACAAATATATCTTTGATACTTTTCTACTATAGTTCTTACTTTTTATTGTTAATTTCCACTATGTCACTCTCCTCCTCCTCCTCAACAATAGCTCGCATGAACACTCATTTTCAAGAAAGAAAGGTGAGGGAAGGTAGTAAAATGAACTTTTATCTATTGTATTATGTTATTAGGAAAATATTCAAAATCCATGACATGTCTCTATTCTATTACTCCCACTGGACTAAGATTTGAGGTACATACTTTTTTCCCTTAAAGTCTATCCGTGTTCCTTGCATGGATACTACTATTGAATTGGGAAGCAAAAAAATAAATTTCACCTACATTATCAAATAGAGAATTGGAAACTACTTCAAAATGGTTTGTGCTAGAAGGAATGTTAGTGTTCATAAGCTTTCCTTCTAGAACAATAACAAGGATGAATCTATTATCTTCTCTTGGGAATTCTTCCTTGTCATGTTGATGCCTCCATTTATAAGAAGAATTCACTCTTTTTTCAACCTCAACCAACTTATGATCATTTTCACACTTGATTATTCATTATGCTTGAATGAATCCCAACAACAACTTTGCACTCATTCAATTACAATGACATCACATATGCATGTGCTTAAATTGTCAATACATTTGTAATAAATTGTGAGACAAATGTAGTGTTGGGGTTAATATGGATCTATGCTTTTCAATATTATGATAAGTAGAAATCAATGAGAGAATAGTGTTCTAGAAATAAATCTAGTGCATGTTGTATTTCCTTCTAGCACAAGCACAATGATGCTCCAATAGAAAAGTCATATATGGACCTTGTTAGTATGGATACTTACATGTCTAGACCTTGTAATAGAGTGTAGACAAACATAACATTGGGGTTCAAATGGATCTATTCTTTGCAATCTTATGAGAAGTAGAAATGGATGAGATATGAGTAAGATAAAAGGAAATCTATTGGCCATTATATTTCCTTCTATCACAAGCACAATGGTTCTCTAAGAGAATAATTATCTCTGGAACTTATTATTCTAGACACAAGGATTATCCATTAGCAAAATCATCTCTAGACATTATTAGTTTGAACAATCATCTGTGGATCCTATTAGTGTATTTGTAATAGAGTGTGAGACAAACATAGCCTTGGGGTTAAGATATATTTATTCTTTGCAATATTATGAGAAGTAAAAATCAAGGAGAGTTGTTTGTACTAGAAGGAAATATAACATTTGTTAGCTTTCATTCTATCCATGCACAAGGATGCCCATATCATATTTATTATTTATTTTTGTGTTTTAAATGATCATTTTTTGTTTAACAATGACTTAATATTTTAGTGGAAAACAAAAATTGAGGTATCTTCTCATTTTGAAATGAAATATCTTTGATGTATATTTATTTAGGCATACATGTGATCCACCATAGGAAGGAGAAGAAAATATATTTGTTCCAATATGAGCACTTGCAAAACATCTTGAAGACATTTTATATGTATGAATATGTGCCTATCAAAAATATTATAGATTTTAGTTGTAAATTATCCATATATCTTCAATAATATTATTAAAAGAAAAGTATGGAGTCCATTCAAAATCAATGGAAAATTGATAGTATAATGTAGAAAATGATATGCACTCATACTAATATTTCATTTGTATTAAGAGTAATTATTTAGTTCATGACTAATCTGTTATTACAAAATTGAGTGGGAATCAAACGAGTTTCCCAATACTTGAACAGAACTTTGTATTATGGAATTTGTTCATGGGATTAGTTCAAGTCACAACAACAACACATCAACAGTCTCATATCACGAATAATATGATAATTTTTCTTTTGTTTCCTAAAAAATATATTTCTTTTGGACTGTTATAGGATTTATTACCATATTTTTTTGTATGTATGGATATGATAATTATTCCAATAGACCTGGTTGGAAATGTGTTGTGGATCATGGATTGATCTCCCTTAAAACCCGCATGGAAAATATGAAAAAAAAAATTAAGAGGGAGCATGGATGAATTTATATATATTCAATCATTTAGTAATCTCTCAATTTGGTGAACACCAATTTTGACCCATTATGGGTATCCTATTGGGAGACATCCCTTGGTACAATGCATAGAGAGAAGTTTATAAAAGGGATAAATATAATAAAATACCTCTAACTTCCCCAAGGAAAATTGGATGGACTCACAAGATATCCAAAAAAAAGTTTTGGATGACTAATCTAAATGTAGTTGTTATAGATAAATTCAAAGAGTTAATCCCATACAATATAATATTCAAACTCAGAATATTTTCAAATATAAAAATTATTATTAAATTCGCATTCTATCAAGACCCAAAATTCAAATACGTCTTGATAAATTAATTGGAACCTAGTAGAAATAATTTCTATTTCATGCATCTTAGAAATATATGACTATGATAACAATGTGGTGCAAGGTATAAAAAAAAGAGAAAGAATTTATGCAGACTAATTGGTTGGATTGTTATAGGATTTCAAGGACAATGTTTTGTTGTAGAGGTAATTTTAAAATATTTTCCTTCTTTAAAGAGTTTATAAATGTTGTGGTTGACATCACATAATGTATTAGGGTGTTGTTTATAGGGGATATCCATAAGTAAGTCAACACAATTGAGGGGGGAGACATCGCATTTGATGATTGATGCAGGAGCATCAATCACTCACCAAGCGAGCTAGCGCATGGAGCAGAAAGGACAACTGGATAGCACCAGCATTAGATTTTGAAAACACGTTGGAAATTGTTGCGTCGCTCTTTCATGAAGCCATTCATAAAGAAGCGCACTTGTATTGTATTGTAGATAGGAAGGCATTTATTAGATTTAATGCTGTTAGATAGGAATTAAATGTAGATTTGATAGTTGTAGAATTCGAGAGGGAAAACGGAATATAGGCACCCTCCTTTGTACATTGTATTATCATCAAGCATTCTGAAGAGGGGAGCAGAGCAGAGAACTTGTGGAGAACACTCATGTACAGATTGAATTAATAGAAGAGAGCTTTTGATTCAGTTTCATGTCTAGTGTTGTTTCTCTGTGTGGGTGGTTGTTATTGTGCTCATGAATGTTTGTTTTCCTTGTATGCATTTGCTTTGAATATGCTGTGCATATGATTTAAGAGGTTTAACTGAAGTTGGTAAGAGAAGAGAATGAGTTTCAATTGTTTCTCCGTCTGATCTAGGAGATTCCTGCATAGAGTGCAGTCGAATTCATCCGCATAGGGTGCATTGATGAGGCTAGACAGTTGAACCTTTATTCTCGTTCACCCAGCAGCTGAATTGGGTTGATAAAGCCATGCAGGAGAAGTGCAGGTGGAACTTGAGGTCTCAGCACCTAGTCTGAGCAAAGGAAGGAATAGACTACTATTGCAGAGAGTGCACAGAGTCTGGACGAGTTCAACACTTTGAGAGTTGTTGGAGGTCGAGCGCTAGGAGTGCGTATACTTTTCCCTGAAGGAGTCAGGGTAATTAAGCTCAGGAGGGATAGTTCCTTCGTGGGTACTGTAGGAACAGACCCAGAAGGAGGTTCAAACCATGGGGAAGCTTGCAGTGGAAGGATCACCCAGGAAGGAGGAATCGACGGCCGGTCTCGCAGGGGAAATTTGCGAAGACCCGACGACCGTCAGATCGAGGAAAAGCTGCGTGGGATTTAGCCCTTGAGCGTAGGGAGGAGAACCGGAGCATCGAGGATTCGGTATTCAGCGTTTGATGAGGCAAGGGTTCATACTCGTTGAAATCGTGAGTAGCGATTTCCCAAATTAATTGGAGCCGTTGATCACCATAAGGACAGGTGGCACGAGATCCTGGGAGGTCGGGATTCGGCGTTCGAGACTTTCCATTGCAAAGGAATTGTGACCGACGAAATCGTGATCCCGTGATTCTTGATAGAGTGGAGAGAAGCCTGGTGACATGGCACAAAATTTTCACACGTGCATATCAGAGTTCAGGATTCGGGGATTTGCAAAGGCAGTGAATCACCGCATCTCATCTGCTGATTTTTCGATAGGGAAAATCCTCGACGGAAGCGGAAACGTTCACCATTGACCATCGGGTTTTGGGGAAGTGAAAGACCCGATATTGTGAGCATTGAACTTGCGAACTCGCGAGTTCTGATTTCCCGATAAGCGAAGGGGAGATCGCCAGAGGAATTACTGTGGGTAGTGAGAACTCTCGAGAGGAGTGGGAAGAGTTCTTTGACTCTTCGGGCCTGAGACGAGAAGGTCCTGGTGAGAGCGGGTCGGACTAGGACGGTCTCGAATCGGCGTCAAGTGGTATCAGAGCGGGAGAAGAGTTCTCTTTGTTCCAGTAGCAGAGAGAAGCGGATTACACCATGTCGCCTAGAAGAGAAAGGCAATCGCCTGATCGTGAAGACAAGGATGCCCGAAGGAGAGGCAGACTGGCAGGGAATCCGAAAATAGAGCGCCAAATGAGAGATCTCTGAGCAAGGCTTGAGGCGATGGAGACATCACAGAGACGCGGAGTCGACGCTGGAGAGTGCAGTGATTCCGAGGTGGAAGAGGAAGCTGGACACGAAGAAGAAGTCACAGCAGAGGATGCTTTGACCGAGCGGTTGATCAGAGCCATTTCAAGAATGAGCTCAAAGACCAAGATGGACATTCCTGTCTATGAGGGGAATCTAGATGTAGAAGAGTTGTTGGATTGGATCCGAGCACTCGACACCTACTTCGATTATGAAGACATCGAAGAGGACAAGAAGGTAAGGCATGCTGTCATGAAGTTGAAAGGACATGCAGCCTTATGGTGGGATGAGTTGCAGGCTGATAGGTGCTGCAAAGGAAAACAGAAGATCAAGAGCTGGGACAGGATGATCGTGAAGATGAAGGCGAAGTTCATCCCCAGAGATTATCAGATCACGCTATTCAGGTGAATGCAAAACCTGAGACGGAAGATGATGACGGTGAAGGAGTACACTGAGGAGTTCTACCGACTGAACATCAGAGCATGTCATTAAGAGAGCGATGATTAGAAGGTGGCGAGATATCTGAATGGTTTGAGGTATGACATTCAGGATGAATTGAGCATGGTTACCATCCGAACAGTTGAGGATGCGTACCAGATGGCTCTAAAAGCTGAGGAGAAGCTAAGCCACAAGCAAGGTCAACGAGGGCAAGGCAGGAGCCATCCAAGAGGCAAAGCAATTGCCCAGGAGATATTCCAAAAGCCCAAGAAGGAATGGCAGAAACCTTGGGGTAAAGCTGAAAGAGGTGGAACCTCACAGTGGCAGCACTATGCTGAGCCGAGGAGGCAGCATACAAAGCAGGGTGGCGGTTATGTTGATGCCAACACATTTCCTCGTACCAGAGGCAGGGGAAGAGGCCGAGGAGGAATCATCACATGTTTTACATGTGGGAAGGATGGACATAAAACCATTGACTGTCCAGACAGGAAAATGGGTAGAGGAGAAACTCACATCACCGAGGCGCAGAGGCGTGATGCTGAGAATGAAGATGCAGACACTGGAAGATCGCTTGGGATGCATAAAATCCTTTTGACACCTGAGAAAGAGGTGGAAAGCTCAGTGCAAAGGAGCAGACTGTTCAGAATGGCTTGCACAGCCAAGGACAGGAAATGCAAGGTCATAGTTGACAGTGGGAGCACCGATAATCACGTTTCGACCGAGATGGTGGAAAAGATGGAGCTGGAAACAACTAAGCACCTGAGTCCCTATAAAGTCTCGTGGTTACAGAAAGGACACCGGGTAAGTGTTACGAAACAATGCCTAGTTAAATTTAAGATTGGGAATTACCATGATGAGATTGTGTGTGATGTCATTCCCATGGATGTATGTCATATATTGCTAGGTAGACCATGGAAGTATGACATAAATGTGGTTCATGACGGTCGGATGAACACATACACTTTGGAAAAGGATGGGAGAATCAATAAATTACTTTTGATAAAGGATAAATAAGTGAAGTCGGAAGTAAACAAAACCATACTTATTATGAGTGGGAAGGAGCTTCTCACAGAGATGGAGAAGAACGAAGATCCATAATTCTTTGTGGTCAGGAAGTCGAGGATTATCTTGACTAGCACAAGATTGGATGACTTACCAGATAAGATTCAGGAACTGATGGGAGAGTTCGCTGATATCATCATGGACGAACTACCTCGTTCGTTGCCACCGATGCGGAGTGTGAGTCACCATATTGACCTCATACCCAGAGCAAGTTAGCCGAATAAAGTAGCATACAGGTTGACACCCCAAGAGAATGAGGAAGTCAAAAGGTAGGTACAGGATCTGTTGAACAAAGGACTGGTCAGAGAGAGTCTGAGTCCATGTGTTGTTCCGACAGTACTGAGTCCGAAGAAAGATGGAGGCTAGAGAATGTGTACAGACTCCAGAGCGATAAATAAAATCACCATCAGGTACAGATTTCCACTGCCGAGAATGGATGATCTGATGGATTGCCTGAGTGGGGCAAACTATTTTTCGAAGATTGATCTTAAGAGCAGATATCATCAGATTCGCATGAGAGAGGGATATGAATGGAAGACAACATTCAAGACAAACGAAGGTTTGTACGAATGGTTGGTCATGTCGTTTGGCTTGACAAACGCGCCGAGCACATTCATGAGGCTAATGAATGAAGTCCTGAGTGAATTCATTGGCAAATTTGTGGTTGTGTATCTGGATGATATACTGATTTTCAGCAAAACCAAGGCTGAGCACTTGAAGCATTTGGCTATTGTAATGAGAAGACTACAGCAGGAGAAGCTGTTGGTAAATATGAAGAAGTGTTCCTTCATGCAGACAGAACTCATTTATTTAGGTTTTTTGATTTCGGCGAATGAGTTGAAAATGGATCCTGAGAAAGTGAACGTGATAAAAAATTGACCATCACCGAGAAATGTTTTCGAGGTGAGGAGTTTCCATGGATTGGCTAGTTTCTACAGAAATTTCATCAAGAACTTCAGTGGAATTAGTGCCGCAATGATGGAAATGGTAAAGAAGCGGCATAAAGTCTTTCATTAGACAGCAGAGGCTGAAAGGAGCTTCAATCTGTTGAAGCAAAAGATAACAGAGCAACCAATTCTGGTGTTGCCTGATTTTCAGAAGACATTTCAGGTGAAATGTGATGCCAGTGGATATGTTGTTGGAGGGGTCTTGAGCCAAGACGACAGACCAGTGGCATATTTCAGCGAGAAGCTGGATGAGGCGAAGCTGAAATACTCCGCATATGATAAGGAGTTTTATGCCATCATACAGGCATTAAAGAAGTGGAGGCATTACTTGATCCCCAAGGAATTTGTATTGTACAACGACAATCATGCATTGCAGTTCGTAAGTCAACAGGAAAAGTTGAATCAAAAGCATGCAAAATGGGTAGAGCACATGCAAAATTTCACGTTTGTGATTAAACACATTTCAAGAACTGCTAACAAAGTGGCTGATGCTTTGAGTAGGAAATGTTTGCTGCTGCAGGAGTTCAGAGTCAAAACATTGGGTTTTGAAAATCTGAAAGATATGTATGCAGGTGATGCAGACTTCGGAGAAGCGTACGAAGCAGCTGAGAATCCAGTTCTCAGATATCAGAGCCCATGGATAGATTATATGATCCAGGGTGGGTTGTTGTTTCGAGGCAATCAATTGTGCATTCCAGATTGCTCCATGAGGGAGAATTTGGTGAAAGAAAAGCATAGTGGCGGATTAGCAGGTCATTTTGGACATGAAAAAACATTCACAAAGCTGAGCAAATCATATTTTTGGTCGGGCATGCGAGCCGATGTAAAATGTTTTGTTGACAGATGTAGGATTTGTCAACATTCGAAGGGAAGGAAGTAGAACGCTAGGTTTTATCAATCGTTGTCCATACCTGAGAGGCCATGGGAGGCAATCAGTATGGATTTTATTCTGGGATTGCTGAGAACGCAGAGAGGGGTTGATTCCATCTTTTTGGTGGTAGATAGGTTCTCGAAAATGGCACATTTTATACCGTGTCAAAGGACCATCGATGCGACCCACATCGCGAATTTTTTTTTCAAAGAAATTGTCAGATTGCATGGATTGCCAAGGAGCATAGTCTCGGATCGGGATACCAAGTTCATAGGTCATTTTTGGAGGACGCTATGGAAGAAGCTGGGAACTAATTTGGCATTTAGTTCAGCTTTCATCCGCAGACGGATGGCCAAATAGAGGTGGTGAATAGAAGTCTGGGGGATTTATTAAGAAGCTTGGTGACATAGCACCACAGCAGTTGGGACCAGATATTGCCACAGGCAGAGTTTGCTTACAATGATTCTGTGAATCGGAGCACAGGAAGAAGTCCATTTCAGATTTTGTATGGGATACAACCAAGAGGAGTTTCTGAACTCAGGGAGTCAGGACAGGCTGAAACTAGCAGCGCGAGTGTTGAAGAATTCACTGAAGCAATGGAGGAACTTCACAGTCAAGTGAAGCAGCGACTGATGGAGTCAAATCAGGAGTACAAGCGCAGAGCCGATCAGTGGAAGAGACAGCTTCAGTTCGAAGTTGGTGATTTGGTTCTAGCGCACCTGAGGAAAGAAAGGTTCCCAAGGGGGACATACAACAAGATCAAGATGAAAAAGATTGGACCATGCAAAGTCCTGAAGAAATTCGCAGAGAATGCATACGAGCTTGAGTTGCTAGAGGGCATCGGGATATCCCCGATATTTAATATTTCGGATTTATACCCATACAGGGCAGAGGAAGCAGGAGCTGGAAGTGATGAGCAACCAGTGATCCAGTGGAAAAAACAATTCCCAGTTGCACAGAAGTCGCAGATGGAGTGCATACTGGACAAACGAGAGGGAAAGTATACCAGGCGAAAGCAGTATTTTGAATACCTGGTGAAATGGAAGAATCACCCATTAGAGGATGCCAGCTGGGAGACAGAGGAAGTTATCCAGAAGCATGGACACACTATGCAAGAGCTCATGGACAGGAGCCCATGAAATCTTTCAAGCCAAGGAGTATGATGCAGGAGCATCAATCACTCACCAAGCGAGCTAGCGTGTGGAGCAGAAAGGACAGCTAGATAACACCAGCATCAGATTTTGAAAACACCTTGGAAACTGTTGCGCCGCTCTTTCATGAATCCATTCATAAAGAAGCGCACTTGTATTGTATTGTAGATAGGAAGGCATTTATTAGATTTAATGCTGTTAGATAGGAATTAAATGTAGATTTGATAGTTGTAGAATTCRAGAGGGAAAACGGAATATAGGCACCCTCCTTTGTACATTGTATTATCATCAAGCATTCTGAAGAGGGGAGCAGAGCAGAGAACTTGTGGAGAACACTCATGTACAGATTGAATTAATAGAAGAGAGATTTTGATTTAGTTTCATGTCTAGTGTTGTTTCTCTATGTGGGCACTGGTTATTGTGCTCATGAATGTTTGTTTTCCTTGTATGAATTTGCTTTGAATATGCTATGCATATGATTTAAAAGGTTTAACTGAAGTCGGTAAGACAAGAGAATGAGTTTCAATTGTTTCTCTGTCTGAGCCAGGAGATTCCTGCATAGAGTGCAGTCGAATTCATCCGCATAGGGTGCGTTGATAAGGCTAGACAGTTGAACCTTTATTCTCGTTCACCCAGCAGCTAAATTGGGTTGATAAAGCCGTGCAGGAGAAGTGCAGGTGGAACTTGAGGTCTCAGTAGCTAGTCTGAGCAAAGGAAGGAATAGACTACTGTTGCAGAGAGTGCACAGAGTCTGAACGAGTTCAACACTTCGAGAGCTGTTGGAGGTCGAGCGCTAGGAGTGCGTATACTTTTCCCTGGAGGAGTCAGGGAAATTAAGCTTAGGAGGGATAGTTCCTTCGTGGGTACTGTAGGAACAGACCTAGGAGGAGGTTTGAACTGTGGGGAAGCTTGCAGCAGAAGGATCACCCAGGAAGGAGGAATCGATGGCCGGTCTCGCAGGGAAAATTTGTGAAGACCCGACGACCGTCAGATCGAGGAAAAGCTGTGCGGGATTTAGCCCTTGATTGCAGGGAGGAGAATCGGAGCATAGGGGA
>JASDQU010374490.1:127947-149113 GCA_032191745.1 Picea mariana | reverse complement strand
ATATTCATGAGTTTCATTTTAAGATTGATTATACATATATTTATGCTCATCATCATTATGTACTTGACTTATATTTTTTTTTTTACATAATTAAGCACAGGGGGAGATACTTTTATGGGATGATCAACTGGTTGCACTTTTTGTATGACTTCACCTAAAAGAACCTAACGCATGATCTTAAGGGCCCCCAGGCCCCAGGTAAGTAGGTAGGTCATATTTCTTTCCTTGCATTTTCATATTTATTTCTCATATTAGTTTATATGTATTCCATATTTCATTTTTCTCTACTTGCATATTGATTTCATGCTTAGTTTAGAAGTTTTTGAAAAAATGCTAAAATTTTCTTTTCTAGATCAGTTTCATTTTTGGTTTTGATATATATGGATGAAGGGTGATAGAACCGCCCTATATTTTGTTAGATTTTCCTTCTTTATAGAGCATTAGTATTACTAGTGTTCTTTTACTTCATTATCATTAAAATATATATCATGTACTGAGCAGTAGCAGCATAAACAAGAGAGAAAAAGAACATAAGAGATTTATCCTCGAAAAACCCTAAATGGGGGGAAAATACAACAACCATTCTTAGATAGATTCCATTCACAAAGAAAATCCAAACATATAAACCCTAGCACAAAAGCTAGCTCAACTAGAAATACCACCACGGCTATAGCAGAAGCACTATACAAAGATAGTGCACTTCCTCAACGAGTAGCGCACAAGAGAAAGATACCAAAAGACTAAACAAGAAGAAACTAATTCACTGCAAATGTTGTATCACCTTCTTCAAAATTGTGTCTTGCTTCTATGTAGCTGAGAGAGTGTGAGTGAATGCAAAAATGAGCTAAGGTACCTCCTTATTTATAGTCTTCCTATCCTTCTAGTTGGTTTGACTTATCTTATGAGAAGGTGTCTTTTCATTATTCTTTATTCTTCTGGGTCAACTTCTCTTCTTGGGTATTTCAACATATGTTCAATTGATGTCTTGCTTCTAGAATCTTCTCCTCATCTAAGAAAGGTCATCTAGGAGGGAAATTTCCCCCCGTAGCTACCAAACATAAACACTCCCTCTTAGCTAGGGAGGTATATTTCATGATGTCTTCATCTAGTAGTTCATTGACTACTCTACAATCAGCTAGTAGCACAAAACTACCACAATGCAAATGGTAGCTCAAATCATCTATCACAGTCTCTACAATCAAGTAGCACGCAACCACTCCCAACGTGATCTGGTGGTCTTTATGACAATCATCTAGTAGCACACAACTACTACAATTCCATCCAGTAGAACAGGACTGTGTCGATCTATAGTAGTACACAAATACTATCTAGTGGCACACAACCACCCCTAGTAGCACACAACTACTATCCAGAGACACAATTTATCTCTCCTACAATCAAATAATAGATGCACAAGCTACCACCATGCAATACAACAATATCTATGATTATGCAACAATCAACTAGTAGCACACAACTACTAACATGCCATCAGCCATAATTATAGTCTGCAACCTCCATGACTATGCAACAATCAACTAGTAGCACATAACTACTACAATGACATCGGCCATAGTCAGGATCCAAATGACTATGCAGAAATTATCTAGTAGCACACAATCACTACAATTCCATCATCCATAGTCATCCATATGACTATGCATCAATCATCTAGTAGCACACAACTACTACAATGTCATCATCCATATTCATACCTATGATTATGCAACAATCAACTAATAGCACAAAGCTACTACAATTCCATCAGACATAGTTATAGTCTCATCCAGTAGCATGAATCTCATCCCATAGTCCTCAAGACTATGCATGTGATGTTTCTTCTCTCATCGATTCTGATAGTGCATTACCCCCTCAGTCACCTCACATGACTGATCTAGGGAACCCTTGGCAAAAGGGGTTAGCCGACATGAGAAGAAAACAACACACCTCCCTCTCAATAAGGGTGGACATTTTGTATCATGCCAAACTTGTCTCTGGAGCACCTCGAGTCTTTTTCACTCCTAGTCAAATCAACATGATTAATGGGAGAAAGAATGCGCTTGGGCCATTCACCACTAGCCAAATCAACATGTTTAATCATGTGAGTGAATGTATCATTCTCCTTGGTCAAATCAACATGAACAATCTAGGAGATTTTTTTCCTGATGCTACTCATTTGTCGATGTGTACTGGAGCTTCACCGCTCCCTTCTACATCATGTCTTGGATGAATTCCTGTAAGAAATTTTGAAGCCACACTGCTTCACGACTTGCAATACTGGTTGCTATATACTCTACCTTTCTTATATTGAGTGCCACTGATGTTTGCTTCTTTATCAACCATGATATCACACTGATCCCAATATAAAACAAAATCTAGAAGTACTCTTTCGATCCACTACATTCCCTGCCCATTCAGATTTTGTATATCCCCATAGCTTCACATCCCCATTCAAGGAATATATCAATCCATATCCAATCATACCACATGGGTATCTCAACATATGTTTTCCTGCCATCCAATGTACATGTATAGGTTCAACCATGTACTATTCACTGCAAAGCATATGCTTAGTCTAGTGTTAACTAGGTACATCAAGGATCTAATCAGTTGTATGTACACCATGGGATCCACCAAATATGAAGAGGAATCCCTCAAGAGATTCATATTTATCATCGTGGGTGTGTTCATGGACTTGCAGTCCATCATCCTGAATCTCTGTAGGATATCAACAATATATTTTCTTTGGCTAAGGAAAATCTCATATGTTCTTCACCACACCTCTAATCCCAAGAAGCAATGCATCGGATCTAGATCCTTCATATCGAACTTTGAAGCGAGATCACTCTTGCAACCAACTATGATATTCTCATCTCCTATCAGTAACGGGTCATCCACATATATAATGAATGGGAAATCATCCCCAATATCATCAAGTAACTGTATGATATGGTATATCATGCCATGGGTTCCTGTTTAGGCCCATACAAAGTCTTATTCAATATGTAGACATGAGACTCCTTCTCATGTATCATGTGGTTTCTCTATGTACACTTATTCTGGATACTAGAGAAAGTGTATCATCATAGAATATTCAGGCCACAAATCAAGGTGTGTACATCTCTATACTGCCATTTGTAGCATGCTTGATCTTGTATATCAACTTGTAATTCACCATTGACTTCCCTTCTTGTCTCAGAATCAAGGAAAAAGGTCCATACCCCAGTCCTTCTAACTGGATTCCTCCTTTGTCATTGAAACAAGGGAATCCTCCCAGGATGTCTCGTATCTCCTCAAAGCCTCTGAAGCTTTGATATAGCCTCCTGTCTATCAGTCCTGGAGGACGTCTCTCCCATATTATTCTGAATTTGAGGAGGAATAATTTTTGAATGAAATTCTCTAAGAAACTGACTCTCTCTGAGATCAAGCTCACTCTGAGTCTGCATACTCCCTCTGAATATTAAATCCCTCTAAATATATATAATCTTTAGAGTCATCTTCTCCCTCTACATGTGCTAACCTCCTCTTCTTCTTCATTACATGGATGTTCACAACTCTATGTATGGATAGTCTGCTTCCTATCTCGGCTAGAGACCATCTAGAGCATTGCCTCCTGCAACTATCATTATAGCTCCCTCTTAGGGATATTACATGTGACCTGCCTAGAACAAGAAATAATAATAAAAACATCTCCACGGTAACCTCCATGGAATTTACAAGATAATCTACCTGAGACAGGGACAACAACCAAGAACATATCCTAGAGGAGATCAGTTTATATTGTAAACAAGTGCATTATTGATATGAGCATTCATTTAATGGTAGTCATACCAACAATAATAAAGTGTTTACTAAACTAGAAATAATGATAGAAATAATAGAATTTAAAGACCACACCACTTACTTAAACTGCAACAATATAAAAATATCAAACCTGATATGAAAACCTGGATTTTAGCTATTGCTAACCCACTTGATTTGTCTTCTATAGTTTCCCTAGTCATGTTCTTGGAAGCACTACTAGCTAAAGGACATACTCTTCATCCTTTGACTTCTTCTCTTCAACATCTGCTACATGTGCATGGTACTTCTTCTTTCCCTTTTCATGTTTAAGAGGACATTATGCGGCATAATGTCCCATCTCTTTGCAGTTGTAGCATTTAATATTTGACGCATCCTTCTTGTGGTGTCGTTTCTTATGATTCTTCGAACTTCCTTCTTCCCTTTCATTTCTCTTCTTCACTTGGCCTGCAACAAGTGATTGATTTTCATCACCATTAGTCTTATGTTATTTGAATATCAACTTGGATTCATCTTGGGTGTAGTCTTCCCATAGCTTGTTGAACTTGGGAAATTTGCTTCTCGTGCAAATCCCTTGAAAAAATGGATCCCAAGAGGAGGGAAATACATTGAGTTTAGTAGTCACGAGTTCAGTTTCTTCTACTAGATCTCCAATGGCTGCTAATTGGTCCTTGATTTGCATGAAATATCCTCATGAAATAGTTGGCTACTACTTCCAATTTTTTCAAGGTCACGTTTCTGAGTTGATGTCGTAGAGTAAGATTTCGACTGGTATTCTTACTTTCATAAAGTATGGTTAGGGAATCAAACATTTCCTTTGGTTTATTCAGTTTTGATACATTAGGTATCATCTTATCCTTTATTGAGTCTATCGAGATCCTCTTGGCCTTTATGTCATTCTTCCTAAACTTTTCTTTGGTGTCTTCTTCTTCTGGTTCTGGAAGCATTTGCTTGATATGATCCAATAATGCATTCTCTTATAGAATGAGGAGAACTATGTTCTTCCAGGATATGAATTTATCTACTCCATCCAATC
The DNA here is from genome assembly GCA_032191745.1 of Picea mariana. Classification (NCBI taxonomy): domain Eukaryota; kingdom Viridiplantae; phylum Streptophyta; class Pinopsida; order Pinales; family Pinaceae; genus Picea; species Picea mariana. Next base: position 144,276 of record JASDQU010374490.1, on the reverse strand, counting down.
TATCTTCAACTCTCATGTTGGTTATCATTTTTTGTTGGTAGAAACCCTAGCACTGAAAAACCTCAATTTCTCAAATTTCACCAAACTACATGCTGAGGGTTTCAAGGGGTGCGCTAGGTTAGGAAACATTTCTCTATGAAGGAATTATCCCCAACAACCTTGGGATAGTGCTCAATGAGCTTGACAAAGTATTGCAGTTGCAAGGTCTTGCAAGGTGTTGTTGTAGATATCTTCCTTCAAGTGGTCAAACTGTTATGAAGGTAACCAGCTCTGACACCATGTTAGATTTTCCTTATTTACAAAGAATTAGTGTTACTATTTTTTTTTAAATTCATTACCATTAACATGTATATCATGTACTAGGAAATAGCAGCATAAACAAGAGACAAAAATAACACAAAAGACTTATCCTGCGAAAACCCAAAAACCTTTCTTAGATAGATTATGTTCACAAAGAAAGTCCAAACAAATAAACCCTAGAAAAAAGGATAGATCAACCAGAAATACCACCAAAATTGCAGCAACAACACTATACCAAGATAGTGCACCTCCTCAAGCAATATCGCACAAGAGAGAGATACCAAAAAATTGAATAAGAAGAAACTGAGTCACTACAGTTGTTCGGTACCTTCTCCAAACTTGCTCCCTGCTTTTCTATAGTTGAGAGAGTGTAAGTGAGTGAAAAAATGAGCTAAGGAACCTCCTTATTTATAGTCATCATGTCCTTCTATTTGGTTCGACTTATCTTATGTGAAGGTGTCTTTTCATTATTCTTTATTCTTCTGGGCCAACTTATCTTCTAGGGTATTTCAACATCTTTCCAATGGATCCCTTGCTTATGGAATATTCTCTGCATCTAAGAAAGGTCATATAGGAGGGAAAGTTCCACCCATAGCTACCAAACATCAACAGATTTTATAGTTTTTTTGTTTCAGTGTAGGAACAAATCTACCATGAGATGATGTGATTCTCATGCACTCTACAATGAGAACATGTCCCCAATTAGGAGCTATATGTTATCCCCATTTTGTGGTATAACTAAGGAGATGATGTCTCTAAGCCCTCAGGTTGCGGATATGTAGTGTCAAGAGACCACATGACTAGAAGTGTCCACTTTCACATATAGAAGCCCACTCTATCACCACATTTGGATCCATTGTTAGCACATCCACCACACTAGCTAAATTATGGAAGGAAGATGAGTCTTTCTCCATGCAGTACAAGTCAGGAATTGTGGTAGGTAATCACCCTAATATTTGAGGCTTTAAACTTGTTGTATTTAAGATACTTTTTATTATAGAACGCATACTTGGATATTATTCTTTTGACCTTGTTTCACCTTGGGGAGTGTCACAGATTTCCTAGTAAGTGTGACACCTTGGGGAGTGTCACAGATTTCCTAGTAAGTGGCCAAACTTTGGGGAAGGTTTACAATTGGGGATCCCTTTAGAGGTTATCATGTCATTCCAAACCATACTTACACTTTCTTATCATTACACTCCCATCATATTTCCCTCTTCTATGTCCTTTGACTTAAGTGACCCAAGAAGGGCATGTACCTCATTTCATGGGAAGAAGGGGCTAAAAGACCAGGGGGGTTGTTGTTGGAAAAATATAAGATCCTAAAATAAACCTTCTAGATGCTCACCCAGTCAGGTATTAAGAACAATGAACTACTTCTCTTGAAATAATTGAATCCCTACACAATATCAAACACATGATAAATATCCTTCTTGAATATAAGACTAACACAAGTGCATTACAACACTTTACATGGTTACTCCTATGGCACTTTGTGGACCTATTTGTTCAAGTGACACTGTGTTACTTCCCCCAAGACAATCAATTCACTATTGGGAGTCAACACATGTTTGCATCATTTATTAATTAATAAATGACAATAAATGGGCTTGGAAAAAGGTTACATTGAGGAAGAAGGTGCAACACACCCCATACAAAGGCACCCATACATAATATAATATGATCCCTTGTATGTCATGAAACTCACTGACCTATGAAGTTTAAACCCTATCCACCTCATCATCCACTACATGACCTTGAAGGGGCATCCTTGGGAGCATCCCCTACCTGATGGTTTTGGTCTACCCAATATGAATTTTATGACACCCCTCCCATACCTAAACTTGGTCAATTGTATATGATCTTGAAGCATTTGTTTAATTTGATGAGGTAGTTTTGATGCACATGTTTAGGTTCCTTGTTTATTAGATGTGGCTTTCTCTTGCCATGATACTTTTGACTTGATATCCTTGGAGGGCATGCCTATTTGTTTTGCAGGACCTCATTTGATGGACAGTTTTGGAGGAACAAGCCTAGCTTGGGCTTCCATGGGGATTGAATCTCACATGTTGGATGTTGAGGGCCCACATGCTAGATCATGATGAATTGCCTTTGGAGGCCTAGAAGACACATTGGAAGACATAACCTATCCCTCACATTTCAAGTGACTTTCCTAGCAAATGAAAAACATCACTTCCTGAGGCTTCACGTCACCTAGGGATAGGGTTTGTGGTGATGGAGGTATTGATCATTGAAACATGGAAATTTTTGAAGGAAGGAGGTTTTAAAACATGAAGAATAGGTTTGGACGATGAAAAGTGTCCTTTGGAGGCCTATCCATGCTTCCCCAACTCCAATGACTCGCTCCTAGTGTCAAAACATCTCCCTAAGGGGGTGACGTCATCTTATTAAAGGGTTTCTAATGTAAAAAGGTGAAAATTAAATATCATTATTTGTTTTAAGGGGTAATATAAGGGTCCCATTCTATTATGTTTTACCCTTTGAATGTGGACAAACTATGTTTTAGAGTTTTAGTATAAATAGAGATCATTTATATCTCATTTGAACATAACTCTCCCATTGTGAGAAGTACTTGGATGAAATTTTTTCTATTCTCGGGAATTATGGTGTTTCTCTCTTGTGAAAATGTTTTATGGTGCTATATTTTTGTGAATGGATGAGGAGGAGTGATGTGCACCTCTTGAAGGCTTCCTCTTTTCTTTTGGATTATAATTTGCATGGTGAACTAGGGTTTGGTATCTCTTTTCTTGGAATTGGTAAGGAAAATATGCATACGCTAGTTCTATTTTTCTCATTGTTGGTTATTTTTGGAGGAGTATGTTGGATACATCCTCCATTTATTCGTCATCTTCTTGTTAAATTTATAAGTCATTCTTGAAAAAGGGTTGCGAGGAGGAATACAAGTGTGTATACCCTCTTAGATTTTACCCTAAGTTGGTTGCAATACCCCAGGGAGTAAGAGTATTTAAACCCCTAGGGTTTTTTTTTATCTAACCTGTGCTTCAAATACCCCATTCACCCAATTTTCAAGGCACTAATCTAAATATTTTTCATTGGAGAAATAAAATAGTGCATTGCAAAAAGTGAATTTTTATCATTTCAACTTTCTGCAATTTTGGTTTTGTTCCTTGTGCCTAGCACACCTCTTAGCCACTATGGAGTCCCCTATAAAGGGGTATTTCTTTCTTATGTAATAAATTTTCATATTCAACCATTATGGCTGCATAAACCCTAATCAAAATTTCTTTAATAACTCTCAATTCAACCGCTAAAATTTGCTAAGATTTTGCCTACATAATCTAGTGATGATAGCACATCTTTTGGTAGATTTTTGGAAAGTTTTAATGGTTGAATATCTTGATGTAATAACTTGTTTGTTACAGACATAAGGATTATTATTATCTCTTCATAAAGTGTTTACTACAACCTTACCGTTTGTGCTAGTATCTTGCTCCTTTAATCTTGAGTTTCACTAGTGTTTTACTAGTTTATCTCTTGAATCATTGACTTGATTTATAGCACTTTTTTTAGCAACTAATTGTGCCATTTAATTGATGATATATATTTTTACCAACTGCTTCAATTAGGGACATAAATCTTAACTTTCTTTTCCATCATATACTTGTGCTTGTATCATTTTTTTCCTTGTGTCTCAGACATGTACAATCAACATTTGCAAGGTCTACTACTTCTTGGAAACCTTTGTCTACCACCAAGACCTTACTCAAGCCCTTCTCCACACATAGAAACTTGACCTATAGATGCATCCATTAATATATCACACTTTCCATCTCATTCCCCCCTAGGGTCACCGGGATTCCCCCCTTGACGTAATCACTTTAGCTCTAAAGTGACGGGAACACCTATCTAAGGTGACAATGGTTAGGTTCTCTCTTAGTTGTCACCATTTTGGTGGTTGGGTGGGGTTATCCCAACATAAAACTTGTGCAATAACACTGCCAGCATAAATTTATTAATATTAATAATAAATTTATATAATAAATAAACAAAAAACAATTATCTCTTCTGCATGCGAGCATAGGATTATTTTGAAGGACCAATCAAAACACAAACCAAAAAAATTCATGGCTGAGAAAAAAACTGAACTATGTAAAAAAGTCATGAATTTTGGGTCGAGGCAAATTGCATTTGCAATTGTTGTGTGGTCCTCTTTTTGGTAGCATACATAATTTGATCAATAACGAAGTAATTTATTGCAAATTGATTTGTTTAGATTTGTGATGTGACAAAGGCTATTCAAGGGAAGTGGAAAGTAAATGTCAAGTTTGGCATAAACCAATTGGACTTCTATAATGTATTGTCTGCATGTTTCATGTATATCAAAGTATATCGAAGAAAAGACAAGTATAGAAGATAAGAAAAGAAACCACTAGTTTTCTCTACATACGATATCCATCACATATCTAATTCCATATGCATTGTCTCTTGCCCAATTTGAACAATATGACGGGGAAATCTACTTTTTCCACATTGTTAAATGACCAACATCCTAGATCGATAACCAATATTGAAACTACAAATACTATTGATCCAATGCATATCTACAAAATACATCTCTAGGTGTGCACTACATATACAATTAAGGAAAAAGACTATATAAATTGTCAATAGCCATTACATTGAGAATGTTTTTTTATAACAAGATTTCTGAAACACGATGCATTGCTAGAAAAATTTCATATAGCATTTGGAGAGGTATCACGGTTAGAAGGAAACATTTTTTTACCCAGTCCAATGATGCCGCATAATCACATTTGCAATCGTTTGACACTGTGAATTCTAAGAAGAAACCTGATTTGCACGACAATCAAGTCATTTGTGGCACACAGATTTGGTTGTATTTGCAAAAAGATGGAGGCTATTAAGCAATTGTGCGAAGTAAATGTCTATTTTTCACCGTCCATACTGACAAGCAATTTTATTCGCACAATTACCAAGCGATTTATGGAAATTATATTTCTTCAAATCCACAAAAAAACGGATGATATCAAGCAACTGTGTGAAGTAAATGTCGTGTATTTCTATGAGTTGTATAATGCCTTGTATTATTTATTTCGCATAGCGATAGACACGTAACTTGTAAAATGCTTTTGTTACTAAATACGCCATGTTAGCACATGGAATGTACTAGATTCAAATCTACCTCATTTTAATTTTTTGTTGCTTGGTTTGTTGCAAAGGATACCACTGGTCTTTTGAAGACTATGTGTTAATTCCTAGCCATTTAGGTCATTTTATTATAACTTTAGGTTAAGTTTCATTTAGTCATGTTTTTGGGTTTTTGAGTTGTATTTGGGTAAATAGGTAAGTTGATAAACTTACTTTAGTCCCGCTTAATAAGGTCAAGTCACATGTCCCTCATATTGTCTTGATGTCATCATATGAAAGGGAGCAAGTTTAAGAGCCATATCATGTTTTTTTAGAAAGTCCCAAGGGTGAGTCATGTTGTAGATCAAGGGTTACCAGGGCTTTCAAACTCAAGTTGTACCTTCATAGCCTACATCCAATCAAATCATAGGGTTGTTTCTAAAGTTCCTAATGTTTCGTAGCATCAAACCGTTAAAAGTCATATCATTGCATAATGCACTCAATGGTTTGTAATCATGAGTTTCATATGTGGGAGTTAGTGATGTCTTGTTTTTTGGATCATGGTGCGTCTATCAAATAGGTTCAAGTTTCTTCTGTTGTGAAACTGTGTTTGCTGCCATTTTATTTGATCCCTGCAAAAATTCATGTAGTGGTTGATACTCTGTAGTGGACTATACTAAATATTTGATTGTTGACTATCTCCTTCTCATTTTCAAGTTTTCTTCTCTAATTATCAGTCACTCTAACTTCCCATTCGCAACAGAAAACCTAATTTTTATCCAAACCCTCCTCGCTGTGAAAATTCTTATTGTTGTCGAAACCCTGTTTTTTCCCAGCAACTCGGAGGATTTACCTTTTAACAATATTCAAAATTGATCACTAATAATTTCCTCCATTCCATTGTGATCCTTCTGTTTTAAAAGTCTCAACCTATACCAATTTCTCATTTGTTGCAAAACTGTGTTTTACTGCTAAAACTATGTTTTAGTAGTAAACCCTAGTGCTATGAATTTTCCTACACATTTTGAATTTATGATTGCCAACCAAGTTTTTTCTATTCGTATTATTTCCTTTTGACAGACATGGAATCCACAGAGAAAAAGAAGAATATCTACAAAGGAGGTGAAATTGTGAGGTTTGAACCTCATGACATGCAACTATTAAATTCAGATCATTTCTTCAAAGAATGTTTTCATAGGGTGGGATGAATCACTTTCTATAAGAAATTGTAGAAGGGACACATGGAGGTAGCTAAGTAATTTGCGCTTAATTTTGATGGTGTCAAGACCAAATTTGGGTCACTTGAGTTTCAGGTAACATAACAAACAATTGTAGCAGCTACAGAGATGCCTTGTCAGGGTGAGAAATGGTTTAATGGGATGGCCCTGAACTCTGAATTATTCCATGAATACATCAAACCAGAGTATTAGGATGATAATATATCTAAAGGAGTGACAAGGATTCACATGAAAAAATACTTTGACAAGATGCTAAGAATAATTCAATGATACTTCACTTGTGAGGAACATTTCAACATGGTGTACTAGTACCATATCGAATTACTCATGTATTTTACTGGTAAGCAACTCCTAAATTTTCCCTTTTACCTTTACAGAATCTTGGGTAAAATTTATGATAAGGTGTAGGATATATCCAAATTAGTTGAAAATAGAATCTTTCATTTTGTCCTTATCAATATGCTAGTCTTAGAGGAGCTTAGTAAAACAAATGGATATTGGAACACTTTTATGTCTAGATCAGGATTTAGTCCAGAAGCGATTAGTTCTCCACCATCTAAAAGGAGTGATCTTTATGCAAATGATAAGGAAGCCTCTGGAAGTGCTAAAAAAAACAAGAAAAGGTTAATAACAACAACCATCCATAGTGGAAATCCCTGAATCTAAAGTTGAAACATTTCTCAGTAAAGAGTCTAAGGAGAAATCTAAGGACAAAAAACCATTAGATCAGGTTATGAAGAATGTTGAAGATGTTATAGAGACCTGTGATAGTAAGAAAAGTAAGAGAAATCTTGAATTCATTGTTGAAGAAGTGAAAATGCTAAGACCTAGAAAACCTTTAACTAGGTCAACATTGAAAGAAAATATAGCTTATGCAAATGAAGGTGAAATAGAGGTCTAGGTCTCAGAAGAGGTCCATTCCTCATCAAGAAAAAGGATATTCAAGAGACATACACAAAAGAAAAACCTAGAAAACCTCTTACTAGGTCAACAACAAGGCATTTAACTCCTATGATAGAAGGTGCATCTAAAACATTTTCTCATCATGTTGCCAAAGCACATGTTCACCAAGAGCCTATATAAATCACTGAAATATAGTCCCCATCAGATGAAAGTAATCAGACATTCAAGAGACTCAGAAACCAATTGAAAAATGCACAAGTTCAAATTGTGTTGTTGAGGAAGGAGAATAAAGAAATGAAGACTAAAATAGAAGAGCACTTGGATAGTTGTGGGGAAGCTATTGATAAAAGAAAAAACATGATCAACATATCCTTTCCCCTGCACAATCAAGTGAGGAATGTCTACAAGAAAAATATGGTTATGAAAGATGAGAATAGGTTATTGAATGGAAAGTTGCAACAGTTCAGTGTACAAGTGGAAAAGAAGAACCTGGAGCTGTTAGCATAGGTATCAGCTAGTTAAGACAGAATAAATTCATTTTTGAACACTGCACCAGTTTTGAGAAGAATATGATTATATGTTGCTACAAACCCTAAAGGATACTTTTTGTCTTATGATGTTTGATGGTCCAGTTACATTTTTGACTAATAGCCAAGTCCAAAGCAAGGATTATGAGTGAAATGGATGTAAAAAACCATCTGTTGGAATAGGGGCAGACCCAGGGTTCAACGCTACAATAGCGCACCAACAAATCCCTAACTACCGACCCTTTCGGCAACACCTGCGAAGAAAATGAAGTCTCACCCGAGCTAGAGGCAGAGGTGGTTGCAAGACTCAGGTGTCTGAAACCGTAGATGGGACACAAATATGTGATTATAATACTTAATAAAGAACTTAGCACCATGAGTTCCTTAATATACAATCAATAATCACTTTGCCGATAAAACAGGGCTTCACAACATTCACACTGATATAACACATTTAAGCACTTAGCATCAATAGATAGGTCAGATATAGCAGCTCAAGCACTCAACACATTCATATAGATCAGATCTAACATTCTTATACATCATTAGCACTAAGCATAATCATATCTATATAATCATCTCTAAGCACTTAGAAAAAGAAGATATAAACACATCCAGACAACACAGTGTTTACGTGGTTCACCCCCACCCTGGGGCTACGTCCACCAACTCTTCTTATTTATTATCTTCAGTCAATCAGTTACAAGAACAAAGCCATCAAAACTCTACTCCACATAGGACAGAATATCTATGTAGCTTGCTAGATCCTTCTTCCTTGCATTACAACACACAGCCTTCCACCATCTGTTACAACCACTTGCACTTAGCTCTGCAAGTCTCTCATAGTCATGCACAAAGTACGTACAAAACCCTACTTCAACTTAGAATACATCACATAGATGCCTATATATGCCTATATATGCCTATACATCTATTTATACATTACAAAATAGGCCTAAGCATGGATAAACCCATGGGCCGACATCCCAATCCAGTTACATAATCCCAAAAACCCAAAAAGGACCCAAAAGTGGGCCGAGATCCCTTGATTACCGCTTCGTCTTGCACTCCTCCTCCGACAGGTTGTTGAAGTCCCAAAATAGGTCACTATGACCAAGAATATCCTAAAACTTGGTCAAGGGCCAACATGCCCCCAACACTCACCTGTGACTCATCCTGAGTCACTCTGATCCGACCAGTTCTACTCAAAGGCCTCGATCTTGGCTCATGCTACTTTGACCTGCTATTGTGTGATGACCTCTTGCTCGGTGAACTCCTAGATCACTATGTCATTCACGAGACCTTCTAGGCATGTTCTTCTACAATGACAACTTGTTCTAGCTCTGCTCCTCGGCTTTCAATCTCTGTGAATAATTGGCATGCCTTATCTTACATTGGTTGAAGTCGTTGAGTAACTTACATCACTCTGCTTTGAATTGTATGGATATTCTACTGGGTGGTGCATTTCTCTTGAGACTGCTTCATTCTTTCCACGACTGACAAGGCCTTCAGTTGCACCTGTAGTGTGTCTGCATGTTTCTTTTCTTCCTTGAGTTGCGACTCTAATGCATGTAACTCTAGATTCTCGATGAGGTTCTCATATGTTTGGGCATTCCGGTTACTTAGTTGCTTGCACTCCAAGGCAAGAGATTTTAGTCTGTCAACTACGTTGTGGGAAGTTGCTTCCCTTTGGTCTCTTATATCTTGATGGGTCTCGGGAACAGTGCGGAGCTCCAAGTCTTCTATGTGCTGCTAGAGCTACTGGATTACTTCTTCAAGTTGTGCCACTTGTTGTGGAACTCGCTCTTCGGTCTTTACCTCTACAACTGTCACATAGAGAAGTGCTCTATGAACCATTTCCTTTACATCGAGTTGATCTGTGAGCAACTGTTCCTTGTTTTGCTGCAGTTTTTCTTTTTCTTCATCCCACTTCGCTTGGAGAGCAATCTTTTCTCATTCTGCAGTACTACATTGTTCTACAAGGTCTCCATGTACTTGTGCCAAATCCTAGGTAGCTTGTTCTCTTTCTTTCTGAGCTCATCGAAGGCGAGCTTCAACTGTATCAATGATGCAGTGGAGTTAAGATGGTTCATCTCCTAGTTCTAATGTTCCTGCTGACAGAGGCACAGTAGAGACTGTGTGGCCGGATTGTAGTGCCTGTTGCACTCCTTGGAGCTCATCCTTAATCCGATGGAACATCTCCTCCTTCTTAGCTTCTTGCTTCTCTACTATCTCTAGTGAAGCATCATTCAAGGCTGCTATGATGAAATCAAAGTCATCGGAGGTGAGGATGTTTTGCATTTTGGTCATGGTTGCTTTCACTTTCTTCCAGGAGGAAGGTTTCGGCAGGGAAACCTTCCTTTTCTTCAAGGGATCCTCCTCGTCTCTAGGTGGTGTAACCTCTCCTTTATTATGTTCAATTTCTATGCCATATATATCTCTTTCATCTCCTCCTTCCTATGTTGAGATGGAAGTGGTATTCATGGATGCGCTATCTAAATCATGAACCTCTTCGGTATTCTTTATCTTGCTAGGTCCGAGTGTATCCAACGTAGTTTCTAGACTGTCTAAATCAGATATCTCGGCAGGGTCTGCTAGAATGAGGAGGTCCATTGACCAATCCTTGGTGATTTCTTCTAAGTCCTCCTCTGTTAGCTTGTAGTAATATTGAAGTTTTTTCTTGTGCTCGTCAATGCACGTTGTAATATAAATGAAATGGTGGTCTGCGCTGAATTTCATTAAAGGTCGAAACCTGTGGAGAGTATTTGGCATGAAGTGAGTCTTAGACTGGATAGCTAACTTCAATTGATTGTAATATGTGTGGAATACAACATTTGACTTCCATTTCTTGTTCATGTCATTGGAATACCATAGTGTACTGAACTTTGTGGCCAGAGGTTCAAAGGGCTCGATGTCTAGGAATGTTGCACCTTCCAACATCTCCCATGCGATGAAATCAATCAGGATTAGAAGCCAACTGAATTGGAACTCGTATCCTTGATCTTGCGCTTCCCTATAGTCCAGTTCCAACTAGTTCACGAGGTACTTCACCCAATTCATTTATAGGCCCTCTGCGCACTTTCCTGCAAGGTCGACTACAAAACTAGTCACTTGGGTGGGTCGGTTCTTGCAGACTAACTTTCCTATGATCAATTGACAGGCTAGGTGCATTGCACCACTCTAGATAGAAGCTACCTTGTAGCCTCATGTTCCCTTCCCAACATCTATGTAGGTGTCCTTTATTCTTTGTGCGAGAGTGTGATCCATTATTTTTCTGGGGTAAAACTCATGTGGGTCAGGTCCTTGCATACTCATCCCTATGATCCGATTGATTAATGTCAGATCCACTGTGATACGATGGTTTAACCACAAGTATCCACCATGGTAACAAAACAGAAACAACTTGATGCATGCATTCACTTCTTGGTGCCTTCTGAAGTGAGGAATCTTCATGATGTTGAGCAGTGTGTACTGTGCGAGGTTATGGGTCCATGACTGAGTGACTATCTTTGAATTCTTTCCTTCTTTATTGGTTAGGTACTTATGTGGGGCAAGCATGTTGTATACCTTCCTGTCGCCGAGGTTGAAGTCTCTAAACTTCAACGCTGCTATCTTTTCTTTATCTACGCAAACTACACATATCCCCTTTGGGAGGTACGTAGTGACCAATTCATACTCAAATTCTCTGGGCACACTGTCTCAATTTATTGTGCCGCTCAAAGGTGGTAGATAGGTAGGTAAAATGCTTGGAATCAACTTAGCATTCGTGAGATCATCTCTGTGCTTGGTTCGCTTCTCATTTGTGGGCCATGATGGTCCGGCTTGAGCAGTGGACGGAGAGGCCAGAAGTCCTCTCATCGATGATGCTTGTAGACCAATAGACAATTCTCTCTCCGGCATGACTCTTTCAATCATAAAGTCAAGGAGTACTTATGTTACTAATTCTTCAACTGTGGTGAGCTCGTCAGACATACGCGCTTGGGATTAATAATATCAGGTACTTCACAATTAACTTAGATATTGCACTAGAATAAATAGCAAGAGGGAAATGATCATTGTATACAATTTACTTGGTATGTAGGCTCAAATTATTGGTTAGAAAAAATGTTCTCTATGCATGGCATGATGTGATAAATAGGCAACTCGGAAACGGTTCACTTGTAATGGGTATGAAGCCTCAATAACTCTTGTTCTATCCATTATGGCACAGTCCAATGATCTGGTGTCGAGATATAAATTCTTTCTAACCCATTCAGATCTGCAGTCGAATGGATATATCAGTCCCAATGTCTATATTGCCTCGCCATGGCGAAGTGCCATGTGTCTTTATTCAGATATCCCGACGAAGCTCCCATTCTACAAATTTTATGTCTGTGAAGTTCCCTCTGGAACCTTCTATAACTTTTCAAACTTAGCTCTCTTCTTACTTAGCTTTCTAGCCTTCCTCACAGTGAGGTTCGCCTCGGTAGTCCTTTTTCCATTCTGATTCTTATCTTCTTTGATCATAGTCACTTTGTGTTGTTGATATTCTTTCCTAGGATTCGGGATTAACACCTCTTCTTTATCCGAGATAGGTACTTCAGTCTTCTGCGGGTCTTCTAATGTTCTTGCAACTTCGACATCTGGGTCTCTAGTGTTAAGTAGCTTTAACCTATTCTCCTATTCTTCAATCAAGTATGTGATCCTTCTAGTCATTAAATATTTTAACTCTTGTCTCTTCTGCTCCAAACTTCTTCTTCTTCTTTTCGTATGGCTTGATCTATTTCAATCCAAGGTTTCCCTAGTAACATGGTAAATGGGGCATGATCCTCAATAAATTGAAAAATCTCAAAATATTCTTTTGTCTAAGTTTCATTGGCATTCATATATATCTGAGTGAGCTTTCCACATAGGTTTACCAATTTTCTTATGAATACCTCTATTCCTCCTAATGACGGAATCATAGCAGGCCTTCCTATAGCTTCCCAAGTTCTCTCTGTCATGATATTCACCTGTGTTTCCTCATCTATAACACAGTCAATGTCGAAGTATTATATTCTTGCTTCAAGTCATACTTTGTCTTTAAATATCTCTGGTAATCTAACATGTTGGTGGTCATTCAAGGTTTCTTTCATCTGTAGCAATACCTTCTCTTATTCTTTTTGGGGTTCTTCTATAGACTTAGTTTATGGATCTGCCTTAGGGTTTTCTTGTCTTATGTTCATACTTTCAAGCTTAGAAATCATTCTAGGGCAATCCAACACTTCATGGTTCATAGCTTTTCAACAAAGACAAACATGTCTTCTCCCAAGGCATGCCTTTGCAAGATGTCTCGGTTTTCTGCAGCTGTAACAGAGGGTTAATATTCTCTTTCTTTTAAATAATATCCATCTTCTCATGTACTATGCACTAGGATCATGGTATCTTTCCTTCAAAAAATTATTTCTAGGATCTTGCATCCATTTGTTAGTCCAAACATTCTTTCTATGCATAGGTATAACATATCTTTCACTATTATTATCAGATCTACTCATATCAAATCTTCTTTCATCTATTAATACCCTAGTTTTCAAACTAGGATAGACTCTATTAAACATACCTAGATCCATACTCTAGAAATAAAAATTTCCACTTATCTTACTTCTACAGAGCACAAAGCTTCCAGATCTAAAAATTTTAACTATTCTTACCTTTATCAGAGCACAGACCTTGCAAATATTACCTCTTTTAATCAGAAATTCTCTCTTTTGCCTTTATTAGAGCACAAAGCTTTTAGATCTTACTTCTTTTCTTCAGATCCAACCTCTTTTCTTCAGATCGGGCTTCTTTCTTTTAGCACAGAGATTTATAAGTCAAGTATAATATTGTGCACTAGGGAACAAATCTACGCACAAAACTTTCACAATTTCAGGATGAATCTTTGCACAGAGCTTCTTCTTTCTCAGTTCCTAGCAATCACAGTTTTAGGTCTCGACAATGGAACCATTTGTTGGAACAAGGGTATACCTAGGGTTCAATGCTACAACAACGCATCAACAAATCCCTAACTACCATCCCTTTTGGAAACACCTGCGAAGTAGATGAAGTCTCACCCGAGGTAGAGGTAGGGGTGGTTGCAAGACTCATGTGTCTACAACCTTAGTCGGGACACAAATATGTGATTATAATACTTAATAAATCACTTAGCACCATTAGTTCCTCAATATACAATCAATAATCACTTCGTTGATAAAATAGGGCTTCACAACATTCACACTGGTATAACGCATTTAAGCACTTAGCATCAATAGATAGGTCATATCTAGAAGATGAATCACTCAGCACATTCATATAGATCAGATCTAGCATTCTTATACATCATTAGCACTAAGCATAAGTGTATCTACCTAATCATCTCTAAGCACTTAGCAAAAGAATATATAAACACATCCAAACAAGCACAAAGCAAGGCAACACAGTGTTTACGTGGTTCACCCCCACCCTGGGGCTACATCCACCAACTCTTCTTCTTTATTATCTTCATTCAATCGATTACAAGCATAGATCCATCAAAACTCTACTCCACATAGGACATAAGATATGCGCAGCTTGCTAGATCCTTCTTCCTTGCATTACAACACAAAGCCTTCCACCATCTCTTACAACCACTTGCACTTATCTCTGCAAGTCTCTCACAATCATGCACAAAGTACTTACAAAACCCTACTTCAACTTAGAATACATCACATAGATGCCTATACATCTATTTATACATTTCAAAATAGGCCTAAGCATGGGTAAACCCATGGGTCGACATCCCAATCCCGTTACATAATCCCAAAAACCCAAAAAGGACCCAAAAGTGGGCCGAGATCCCTTGATCTCTGCTTCATCTTGCGCTACTCCTTTGACAGGCTATTGAAGTCCCAAAATAGGTCACTATGACCAATAATCTCCCAAAACTTGGTCAAGGGCCAACACCATCTTACAAGTTTTTCACACCAGTTGCAACTTTCAAAATACAAAACAGTCAATGAACATAGTTTTCGCAACAATTTACAGTTATTCGTTGTTAAACTATTGAAACAAAGGATTCGTGGTAGATTCCACCAGCTCATTGCAAACTCACACAGTCATCCTAAGTTCGAGGATTTCCACTACCATATTTGTTCCAATTGTTTTCAACATTTCAATTAGTCATGAAAGACATGTATCATTAATCTATCCTTCCTAAGTCATGCAGCGTGTGTTGTCTTTGTTGTATTAATGAATGTAGACATGATCCTAGGTTTTAGGAGTTTGTTATATTTTATGTTTTTATCTCATATAAAGAACTCCTAAGTGGATGGAATCCAATGTAACAACTATATTTTGAACTCCTAAAAGGAAAAGAACATGTGTAATGTTATATATTGTAAGATGTAACTATTTTGAAAGGTTCGAATGATTAGAGATTGAGGCTCATACTTTTGGTTATGATTTTGAAGCTAAGAGTACTGTGTATCTAGATTAAAGGACTCTAGTGAAAATACAAGATCAGCTTTTGTTTTTCCCAACCTGTTCTTTGTCTTTTTCTCTCATGGAATATTGTCTATGAATGATTCACTACAATTCTATTTACAGTTTGTGCAGTGAATGATTTGTTGCATGCATTGTGAATTTTTCCATGCAAGTACTCTATATTTTTGAATTAGAAGGTTTCTAATTTATGAGTTTTTATTCAGTAAATGATTCAATTGAGCTGGAAGTGAAATTGCGTTATTTACTTCAGTGTTCTCTATTTCTTCTATTCATTTGTCCAATATTTTTCGATTGGAGTTTGTTTTATCCCTTCCCTACTGGAGCATAGCATTGATTCATTTTGTTTACTGGAATGAGTCTTAATCCATGTCAGTTTGACCCATTCTCATGTTTATACCTATCCATTTACTTTTTATATCATGATGGGTACTAGGTTTACCTTTATAGTAGTCTAAAGGTGAATTTTAGTGCTAACACACCCTATGAAATTGGCCTTTAAAGCAATGCGCCCTCCAAATTGTACTATTTATAAAGTTCACCTATTTCAAAGTACATTCAAATAAACATGTGTATAACACATAAAGTCCACATAGGGGCGATAGACAAACTTAGTTACTAGAGTTAAAGAATATGACATGAACACTAACTTTGTAGAAATTGTCAGGTGACAACAACTGTAAATTGATAACTAGTATTGAAGTTGTAGACATCTACCATCCAAACCATGTAGTCATTTAGGGCACATAGATTTG
>JASDQU010374490.1:111284-124127 GCA_032191745.1 Picea mariana | reverse complement strand
TGTATCATTAATCTATCCTTCCTAAGTCATGCAGCGTGTGTTGTCTTTGTTGTATTAATGAATGTAGACATGATCCTAGGTTTTAGGAGTTTGTTATATTTTATGTTTTTATCTCATATAAAGAACTCCTAAGTGGATGGAATCCAATGTAACAACTATATTTTGAACTCCTAAAAGGAAAAGAACATGTGTAATGTTATATATTGTAAGATGTAACTATTTTGAAAGGTTCGAATGATTAGAGATTGAGGCTCATACTTTTGGTTATGATTTTGAAGCTAAGAGTACTGTGTATCTAGATTAAAGGACTCTAGTGAAAATACAAGATCAGCTTTTGTTTTTCCCAACCTGTTCTTTGTCTTTTTCTCTCATGGAATATTGTCTATGAATGATTCACTACAATTCTATTTACAGTTTGTGCAGTGAATGATTTGTTGCATGCATTGTGAATTTTTCCATGCAAGTACTCTATATTTTTGAATTAGAAGGTTTCTAATTTATGAGTTTTTATTCAGTAAATGATTCAATTGAGCTGGAAGTGAAATTGCGTTATTTACTTCAGTGTTCTCTATTTCTTCTATTCATTTGTCCAATATTTTTCGATTGGAGTTTGTTTTATCCCTTCCCTACTGGAGCATAGCATTGATTCATTTTGTTTACTGGAATGAGTCTTAATCCATGTCAGTTTGACCCATTCTCATGTTTATACCTATCCATTTACTTTTTATATCATGATGGGTACTAGGTTTACCTTTATAGTAGTCTAAAGGTGAATTTTAGTGCTAACACACCCTATGAAATTGGCCTTTAAAGCAATGCGCCCTCCAAATTGTACTATTTATAAAGTTCACCTATTTCAAAGTACATTCAAATAAACATGTGTATAACACATAAAGTCCACATAGGGGCGATAGACAAACTTAGTTACTAGAGTTAAAGAATATGACATGAACACTAACTTTGTAGAAATTGTCAGGTGACAACAACTGTAAATTGATAACTAGTATTGAAGTTGTAGACATCTACCATCCAAACCATGTAGTCATTTAGGGCACATAGATTTGGTCGGATTTTCAAAAAAGAAGGAGGCCATTAAGCAATTGTGTGAAGCAGATGTCCATTTCACACTGTAAATATTGACAATCAATTTAATTTGCATGGTTACCAAGTGATTTATGGAAGTTAGATTTGGTAAGATCTGCCAAAAAATGGATTCTTTCAAGCAACTGCGTGAAGTAAATGCTACGGATTTCTATGAGTTGTATAATGCCTTGTATTATTCAGTCTGCGTTGCAGTAGACAAGCAACTTGTAAAAAGTGTTTGTTACTAAATACACCCTATGAAGTTGGCCTTTAAAGCAATGTGCCCTCCACAATGTACTATTTATAAGGTTCACCTATTTCAAATTACGTTTAAAGAAACATGTGTATAACACATATAGTCCACATAGGGGCGACAGCCTAGAGTTAAAGAATATGACATGAACATTAAATTTGTATAAATTGTCAGATGAAAATGAATGTAAATTGATAACTGGTATTGAAGTTGTAGACATCTACCATTCAAACCATGTACTAATTGAACATGTAGGCACATCCCAAAAAACTCTCTACCAAATGCCTATTTAGTTAGTGATTTTCAACCTTGCACAAATTATTTTGCTACTATCTTATCTTCGCATATGCAACATGCATATGTTCTGCAATTGGCATCCTATATACATTCAATACCTTTCTACCATCGATTTTGGGAATCAATGTAACTTGCAATAAAACATAAGCTTTTATGACAAGTTGATTTGCACTACTTAGTGGTTTATAATTATGATTACGCGTGTTCCAAAAATAGTTCATATGTGTGGAAAGGACATTGTATTAAATATGTGACATGAACTTAGTTTTAAATCAAATAGGCCTTGATAATATATTATTTGTCATATCCATGTATGCCAGGTTGATCTAAAAAATAGTCATATGGAAATAGAAAGAGAACTGAGCCATTTTGCAGTGACAATGCCAATTCACTTGCTAAAGACAACAAGGATTTCCACTGGTTTACCTACTACAACTTGTTCTTGAGCAATATTGTTGAACAAAATAAAACAGACAAACTCTAGATCACAGGGCTTGTCAGTGTCGGCTATGTACATGTTGTTTTCGATTGCAAGGAACTCATATCCTGGTTTGCTCAAAGATTCAATAGCAGGACACAAATCATTAAGATCACAACAAAATAAAATAATCTAGTGCAGCTAACTTCGAACACCTTTAACAGAATGCTTCGAATTCCCATTGCAAATAAACATTTCAAAATTGTGGAAGCAAACACATTCCTAGCCTCTTAGGTAGGTGGTCACAATATTTTGGCAGAATTTCTACTAGCGTTTGCAAATATGCCCAAGGACCTTTCAGCAATTGACATAACTTTACTACAAGATCCATACTGGGACTTTTTATGGTTGTTTGCATGTCTAACTAGCCGGTGGTCCACTTCACACATACCCATGTCATCATTGTATGCATTGCACTTTATGTTTGTATGTGATAGATATTTTCTAGCAAAATTTTGTTGGCAGTATAAACCTAGTGCATTACATTTGAAAGCAAAAGAAAAAGACAATTAATTTCATTTCCTTTTCAAGTTGGGGACACAAGGGTCAATAATGTATCCCATCTCAAGAAGGTATCAAAAATACTTAGTGCATTTGATCTAAAGGAAGAAGAACCTCTAAGCAGTTTTGAATCCAAGGGTATGTTTTTCCAACACTTAAAATCCATAAGGTACAGTAATATATTCACATGATTTGATGAGGAAACTGGTGACAATTTATGTTCCAAAAAGTATATCAGTGGATGTAGAAAGGAATTGGCAACAAAAATAATCTCAAATAAAAAAAATCAAAGCAAGGTAAGACAAAGGGGAAGATCCAACACTAATGTTCAATATCCTCCCGATCCCAGACACATAAGAGCTCTTCCTCTAGAAAACAACACAACAAGACAATGTAAACAAATAATAGAGCAATGAAAAGTGTGGTAGAGGTGATGGCAGAGAGAAACCATGCCATTTGAATCTTAAACGCACACACCTACTACCATGAAATAAAAGGAAACGTACCCCAAACAGAGACAATTCCCAAGATTTAGGAAGCACATAAAGTCCAGGAGGTGTCAATGATATGAAAATCCAGAGTACAGAGTTGCTCGGCTAGGTATCCCAAAGAATAAAAAAAATCAAGCATATTTCATAGGAGCTCGCCACAGAATAACCAATTGTGTTTGAAAAACATTCATTGATGTTGCACAACACTCAATACCACAAGAACCAAATAAAATTATGCATAGAGAAGGTCATTGGTAAAAACAGAAAGATCGTTCACCACTCAATTGATCACATGGATGTTTCAGGAATTGGACCATCTGCGCTCATGGAAATACATCAATGCATAGGAGATACCCTTCCCATTCCATTTATAAGCACGATTTACAAACTATTAGTTTGAAGAAGAGAATAAGTAAGATTGAGGACACACTGACTTCAAAGCCACTTTTTCCAAATCCATTGGCCATACTTCCAGCAAAATACACTCTTCCAAGTACTCCCGGAACCTCAAAGCCAATCAAAAAATCCCTTCAATTTCTCAATGGATTCAAACAATATGTTGATGAAAAAATTAACATAAGACTGGACATAATCAGAGATGCATGGGAGGTCAGTATTAGTCTACATAATATTTCAAAAAGAATTACAAATTTTACTAACCATTTGCAAAAATATTTATAGCATGATCAATCTTATTATTAAAACAAGGTAGCTACTTTCGTCGCACGAGTCACTGGTATGAATGAGTATCAAAGAAGCCAGAAACGGTTTCCCTCATAAGAAAGAATAAATCAAATAAAGGCAGGTGGGAAACACAAATAGATGTCTTAGAAGTTGCAATAGATTTTTACGAAAAGATCCATGAAAAAAGAGGAGAAGTTGCTTTAAAAGAAATTGAAATTGTTAAGGAACTGCAAGGCCCATATTTGATAAGGAATTCAACCATACTCACAAAAGAAGAGCTTGATAGTAAGTTTTCCACAATGAAAACCACATTGGCTAATGAATTCGGCAGTCTCATCCAATTTGATGATGAGGAACTGAAACAGTGGCTTGTTATATTTGTCAATAAGAACGAATACCATTTGTTATTTATCGACCAAGTACTTGAACTTTGCCAGGAAATGTTTTGTCATTTACAAAGATTATTGAAAAAACAATTGTATATTTGTTTACCTTGGCAAAGTGCTTCTTTCGCATCAGTAGTTGTTGATTTTCCAAAATTTTGTTGTTACATAGAATTTGCAAACCTCTATTCACTCTATCATTTTTTAATAAAACATCTTGTTTTATGCATATGTAGCCATTAACTATCATTCTGCCAACTGATCTTTTGAGCTCTATGCTATCTTGGGTAAATTTGATATAATATTGTAAATACTCTATAAAATAGTGCCATATCATTTGTCAAACCTTTCCTTGCATGTTCTGGGTATATTTATTTGATATGTACTTCATTGCTATCAATTTAACAGACATTTAAGTTTCTTTATATATATTATCGTTTATCCACTTGTCAATATTTTTAACACATATGTGCTTCATTACTAACAATTTAACTGACACTTAACTTTCTTTATACATATTATCTTTTATCTTATCTATATTATAGCTTAACCAACGTCGTGCATTTTCAAGTATTATTTTAATTATGAACATGATCTAAATCTATGGTTCTAGAATTGATTGTTGTAAGTTCAAAGTCTTTACCATTTTTCAATCTTCTTTTGTGCATATGTAGCAAGATTTCAACAATGGAAGCAATGTGGCTTCACAAACAAGTGCATCTAACTCTAGGATTTATATATCCATGTAATGATCCCAGGCCAATTTTTTTTGCTTGGAATCACTAACTAACCACTGATTTGATTATTATTTGTTGTGTATGTAGGTTGGCCATGAATATTTCGGCCTTAGGGTTTATTCAGTTATTCAGCCACAAATTTATACAAGAATCATTGTAATCATATGAAGATCATCAACATTACACAAGATAGGAACCACAAGAAAATAGCTTAACTTTATTATAAGAAAGAAAGCACCTGATACAATAGAGAAGAATATCTGAAGTATATGGCTTCAAGAAAATAATGGGGTTGTATACAAAATGATCCCCAAGATACAAATCAAGCCTCTCAAAGGTTGCCAATAGAAGATGAACGCTCAACTGCAAGACTAGGGTTTCGGCCTCCCCTCAAGCAAATGGCACGGCCCTGATGATTGTTGGTACGGCCTGTTGAATACAAGTACACCAAGAGTTCATCCCTCCTGAAGATATAGACCCCCTGATGTTGCCAAACTCTTCCTAATGATAGATCAAGGCAAGGGAAGCCTCCTCCTAGAGTATGAAGCTCAAACACTGAAGCTTCCTACTCAAATTGCAGAAACCCTAGGATGGTGCGACCCTTCTGAAACCATGAATATGGCCAATAGTATGGCCCAGCTAAATATAAGGTCTGAATCATCTGAAACTCTCTTGGATGATAAATCAAGCAACCATAAGCACTTGAGAGAAGTTTCAAGGTTAGATATAGCCTATGGCCTTATAGATCTGAGAAATACTGAATCACCAAGTCGTACCCTCACTCTTGAAATTGTCCCAACCTATAGTAAATGATAGGGACATGATAAATCCTCCAAAAAGCCCTCAAACAGATGAGAAAGGTCTTGCAAGAAAAACCCTAGTGCTGGAAAACTCTCAAGCTTCTTCCCTTGGCTGGATAGAACTCTTCTTCAACAATGGGTGTGCCCCTGCAAGAAAACCCTAGCTGGTACAGCCCTGCTGATCCAAATGGTACGGCCCTGCTAGTCCTCTTGGATAGATGATAGCTATAGAATGGTGTGGGTGCAGTATTTCATCCCCGAGACCAAGCTTGGAGCTAGGCAAGTGAAATATTTCACCACTGAGCTGCTCACTAGGGTTTGTAATGTCAAAACCCTCAAAATTGTATGCTCAAGAGCATCAACAATCAAAATACCAAAATCCAGAATGAATAAGAGGTGCGCCCTAGCCTTCTCTTTATACTTTTATTCTATTTCCATGTTGAGTTAAGTTAACTCCTAGAGTTAACCCTAACTCAACCTCCAGTGCTTATATTTCTTCATTGAGTTATCTTTTTACTCCTTTTTCTCTTTTGATTAAGTCAACTTAAGAATATAACCTTAGTTTGGTTGAATTTTCACCTCAATGTGAGACTATGGCCTAATGGGGATGCCTAGGCCACTAAATCCTCTCAAAAACTATTCATCAAGAGGTGGGGGACATTACAGTCTCCCCTGCTAGAAATTTCTTTCCCTTAAGCAATTCCAAACCTGTTTCCCGGACTACTTGTTCATTCTCCCATGTAGCATCCTCAATGGGTAGATCCTTCCATCTGAGCAAGTACTCTCTGATGCTTCTTTTCCTAAGCCTCTTCTCTCGAACCTTTAATATCTCTTCCAGAATCAGAACAAGTTGCCCTTCTTCATCCATAGGAGGTAGTACCTCAATAGGTGTGATATGTTGGCCGATGGCCTTCTTCAGGCAGGACACATAAAATACATTGTGTATCTTGTTGCCCTGTGAAAGTTCCAGCTCATAAGCTATGACCCCTATCTTCCTGTTGATCCTGTAGGGCCCAAAGAAACATGGTTGTAGCTTCTCTGCTCCACTTCTTTTTATAGAAGCCTGCCTGTATGGTTGGAGCCTTAGATGGACTAAGTCACCAACCTCAAAAGTGTAGTCCACCCTGTGCTTGTCTGCATGGACCTTCTGCAGGTTCTGCGCTCTCTGTAGATGATCCTTTAGCTCTCTGAGTATGTCTTGGCTCTGTTGTACCCAATCATGTACCAATGGTGCCCTATTGTCATTGAAAGCAATCTCTACAAAATATAGTGGGTCATAGTTGTATAAGGACATGAATGGTTTCATGCCTATCGACACGTGTTGGGTGGTGTTGTAGCAGTACTCTCCCAAGTGTAACCATCTGACCCATGCTTTCTGCTACCCTGCTATATAATTTATGAGATATCCTTCAACCCACTTGATGACTATCTCGATCTGTCCATCTTTCTATGGGTGATAGATGGTACTAGGGGTCAAGTCCGTACCAACCAATCTGAACAGTTCCTGCCAAAAGGTACTCATGAACCTGCTATCCCTGTCACTGACAATGGTTTTGGGTAGGCCATGCAACCTGAAAATCTTCCTGAAAAATAGTTCGGCCACCTGTGTTGCACTAAAGTCGGTGGATATGGAGAAGAAGTGTGAAAACTTTGTCAACCTATCCACCACCACAAAATGCAGTCCTTCCCCTGTGTTTTTGGCAACCCGGTGATGAAATCCATGGATATGCTTTCCCACTTATGCTCTGGAATGGGTAAGGGTTGTAGTAGTCCTGCTGGGTGGGTGTGCTCATCCTTGTTCTCCTGACATGTAGTACACTCCTTTACATGATTTATTACATCCTCCTTGAGGCCCTTCCATGAGAACCTTTCCCTTACCTGTTTGTACATCTTACTGATCCCTTGGTGCCCTGCCATTGGCAAGTTATGACATACCTGCAACACCTTGGCCTTGAAGACCGATCCAGGAACCAAAAAGATTCGACCCTTGTAATAGATGAGGTCATTTATAACCTTGAATTTATCATCCTATACCTGTCTGTCCCATAGCTGACAAGCGTACTGATCCTTTGCATACTCCATCACTAAGTGGGCCTTCTAGTCAACTGATACACCTATCAATGCAAAAATGGATGGCCTCTGGGATAATGCATCAGCTACCACGTTGTTCTTCCCCTTGACAAATTCAATGTCAAAGTCATAGGCATGTATCCTTGTTACCCATTTTTGTTGCCTTTCATTCAAGTCCTTTTGCTCCAGTAGGCATTTAAGACTTTTGTGATCTGACTTGACTACAAACCGTGCACCTACTAGATATTTCCAAAATTTGGTTAGTGCATGCATGATGGCCATCATTTCTTTGTCATAAATGATGTAGAGTAGCTCAGGACCCCTGAGTTTTCGGCTCTCATAGGCAAGAGGGTTCCTATTCTGCATCAGTACAATCCCTATACCTTCTCCTAAAGAATCACACTCTAATGTAAAAGGCGGGCTGAAATCTGGAAGGGCTAGGACTAGACACGTGCTCATCACTTTTTTCATATTATCCATCGTATTTGAGATTCTTCACTCCATTTGAAGGCTCCCTTGTTAGTCAAATCAGTCAAGGGTGCACACAGCTGGGAAAACCCCTTGAAAAAATTCTTGCAGTACGTGCACATGCCTAGAAACCCCCTTAACTCTATGAGTGTTTTAGGGGTAGGCCACTCCATAATGGCTTTTATTTTCTCCTGATTCACTTGTACCCCCTTTTCTCCAATGATGTGTCCCAAGTAAAGTACCTCTATCATTCCAAACTCACATTTGGACTCCTTAGCGTACAGTGATTGTTCCTCCATGATAGACAGAATTTGATCCACATGCTGAAGGTGTTCCTCCCACATCTTGTTGTAAATGAGCAAGTCACCAAAAAATACTAACAAGTGTTTCCTTAGTTGTTTGTTGAACACATGGTTCATGCAAGATTGGAACGTGGTTGGGGCATTGGTTAACCCAAAGGGCATCACCAAGAACTCATAATGGTCGTAATGACACCTGAAAGCTATTTTTGAGATGTCTTCCTCCCTCATCTTGATCTAATGGTAGCTAGAACGAAGGTCAATATTTGTGAAATAGACATCTCCATGTAATTCATCCAGCAACTCATCAATCCTAGGTATAGGGTACCTGTTTTTTATTGTCTTTGTATTCAAAGCCCGAAAGTCAATGCACATCCGCATAGTTGCATATTTCTTCTTGACTAGCAATACTGAGGAAGCAAAGGGACTAGAGCTTAGCCTAATGTGCCCCATGTCCAAAATTTCTTTGTTGGCTTTCTCTATCTCATCCTTGTACTTCTTCATATGTCTGTATGGTGTGGTGATAACTGGTTTATCTCCCATTCTCTAGCTCAATGATATGCTCAAACCCCCTGTCTGGTGGCACTCCTGGAGGTATCGGCCCAAACACCTTGCTATGTTTGTCAATGATCTCTTGGATTTCTGGAGTGTAGTGAACCTTACCCTGCTCATCCACACATGTTGAAATCCTAAACTCAACTGCATAAGCGATCTCTTCTCTCCTGAAGATGGCCTCCATCCTCTTAGCCATGACTATCTTGGAAGAATTGCTTGTCATTCCCCAGAGCACTATCTTTCGTCCATCATTCTCTATAAAATACATCTCCATGGTATTATAGTTGGTGGTGATAGGTCCTAATGTGATGAGCCATTGAAATGCAAGGATTATGTTAGTGTCTGGAAGATCCATCACATAGACATCATGTACCAACTCATGCCTACCCAATGTAAGCTTCATACCTGGAGTGTATCTGTCACAAGGCATAGTGCTTCCACTTGCCACCTCCACCTTGAACCCTTCAAATTCCACTGTACGTATATGCCTTCTCTTCAACAATGTTGAGTCAATGAAGTTGTGAGATGCTCCCCCATCAATCAATACTGATACTTTCTGCCCCTGCAAGACTCCTCTCATCCTGAAAGTGTTAAATTTGGGCACCCCACTGATAGATGCTAAGGTGGAATTCCCTTTAGCCATATTGTTCTATTCTGGGACCTCCTCTTATGTTGTCTCTGTGGTTTCGGCCTCTATGTTCTATATTTGGCCATAATATTCCTCCTCCTCATTGTCTGAGGTCACTTCTATGTAGTGCACCTGGCCACGACCCATGCACTTGTGTGATGAGTTCCATGGTTCTTTGCATGTGAAGCAGAGTTTCTTCCTTCTAAGTTCCCTCCTAGTGTTGTCATCCATTCTGCCATGACCCCTATCAAACCCCCTTAGGTCACATCCTCCTTTATTCATTGGAGGTCTCTGATCTCTTCCTTCGGTGTTAAGGGTTGGTCTAGGTATAAATTTCAGCCTAGGAGCTAGTCCCAAGTCCCTCATCCTCCAAATCGCATCCTATAGATTGGTAGGCTTAAAATCCTTTACCCAACCCTTCAAGGGTTCCATCAACCCTTTAGTGAAGAGCATCATGAGTCTGTTTGGTGATATATCATGCACCATCATTGCCAATCTCTGAAAGTCTTCAATGTATGCCTCAGTCGTACCTGTTTTCTTGAGCTGTGTGAGTTCCCGGAAGTGTGGCTCAGGATCTCCTTGATCAAATCTATCAATGAGCCTCTGGGTGAATTCAGTGTAGGACACCATCTGATTGTGGCCTAGGGTGGTGAGTCCATGATACCACCAATCATGAGCCTTTCCATCCAAGTACATAGTGGCAAACTTGATGACTTCCATCTCCCTCATGGGATAAAGCTACAGATATGTATCCAGTTTTTGCACCCATGCTTGTGCTGTCATCTTGGTCGTGCCATCAAAATATGGGATTTCCATCTTCCCTACTCTTCATTCAAACTCATAGTTGCTCCTATGGCTCAGCCTAGGCTTGTTTCTGAACTTGATTTGGTAGTATTTGTCCAAGGACATCTACCTTTGAATCAACATGTCCAATCCATAGTACTCCTTAGTACATTGTGCCATCTACTCAACAAAGTCATCCACCTATTCCTGTTGTACCTGTTCATCTATGAATGTGGGCAAGTATGGTCTAGGGTTAGCCCTGCTACCCATTTGTCCATATGACGTGCCTCCTCCATGGCTTCCCTCAGATTTGGGAGTTTTTTTTGGATTATATCTATTTTCACCATGGGATCCACCAGATCCACCAACCACTTTGTTTCCATACGTTTCAGGGTCTTTCCCCTGATGAGTCATCTATATCAATAGCTCAGTTATCCAGGTCTGGTTCTCATCAATCTTCCTCGGGCTCCCATCTACCTTTTTCAAGGTCTTAGTGATTTTGGCCTGCCCCCTTCGATTTGTCTCCTGGTTTTCCTGTAAATGGTAGACCAAGTTGCCTTCTGTGAGGTTCAAGGTTTGCTAGAATTTGTTAAATTCGACTGCCAAGAAATCCAAGCCCTATGGTTCATGGTCATCTCCTGAACCCTCCATTTCAGCCTCTTTTTCACTGGTTGGTTTCTTCCTTCTTCCCATAAAGATACCAATGTACCTCTGCATGCGCTAGTCCTCACAGGTGTGGAGGATCAAAGCGTTGATACCACTGTAATGATCCCAAGCCAATTTGTTTTTCTTGAAATCACTAACTGTTGATTTGATTATTATTTGTTGTGTATGCAGGTTGGCCATGAATATTTCGGCCTTAGGGTTTATTTAGTTATTCAACCATAGATTTATACAAGAATCATTATAGTCATATGAAGATCATCAACATTACACAAGATATGAACCACAAGCAAATAGCTGAAATTTATTATAAGAAAGCAAGCACCTGATATAATAGAGAAGCAGAGCTAAAGTAGATGGATTCAAGATAATAATGGAGCTATATACAAAATGCTCCCGGAGATACAAATCAAGCCTCCCAAAGGCTACCAATAGAAGATGAACGCTCAACTACAAGACCAGGGTTTTGGCCTCCACTCAAGCAACTGGTACGACCTTGATGATTGTTGGTACGGCCTACTGAAGACAAGGACACCAAGGGTTCGACCCTCCTAAAGATATAGACCCCCTGATGCTGCCAAACTTTCCCTAATGATATATCAATGCAAGGGAAGCCTCCTCCTGAAGTATGAATCTCAAACACTGAAGCTTCCTCCTCAAACTACAAAAACCCTAGGATGGTATGACCCTCCTGAAACCCTGAATATGGCCAATAGTACGGCCCAACTAAATACAAGGTCTGAATCGTCTGAAACTCTCCTGGATGATAGATCGGGCAGCCACAAGCACTTGAGAGAAGTTTCAAGGTCAAAACTAGCCTATTTCCTTCTAGATCTGAGAAATACTGAATCACCAAGTCGTACCCTCACTCCTAAAATTGTCCCAACCTACAGTAAATGATAGGGACGTGATAACTCCTCCAAGAAGCCCTCAAACTCATGAGAAAGGTCTTGCAAGCAAAATCCTAGTGCTGGAAAACTCTCAAACTTTTTCCCTTGGTTGGATCAAACTCTTCCTCAACAATGGGTGTGCCCCTTCAAGAAAACCCTAGCTGGTATGGCCCTGCTGATCCAAATGGTACGACCCTGCTAGTCCTCCTAGATAGATGATAGCTGTAGAATGGTGTGGGTGGATTATTTCATCCCTGAGACCAAGTTTGGAGCTAAGTGAGTGGAATCTTTCACGACTGAGCTGCTCACTAGGGTTTGTAATATCAAAACCCTCAAAATTGTATGCTCAAGAGCATCAACAAGCAAAATACCAAAATCCAAAATGAATAATAGGTGCGCCCTAGCCTTGTCTTTATACTTTCTTCTATTTCCCTATTGAGTTAAGTTAACTCCTAGAGTTAACCCTAACTCAACCTCTAGCGCTTCTATTTCTTCATTGAGTTATCTTTTTACTCCTTTTTCTCTTTTTCTTAAGTCAACTTAAGAATATAACCTTAGTTTGGTTGACTTTTCCCCTCAGTGTGAGACTATGGTGTTGGATTACTGAGAGGGGGGGTGAATCAGTAATAACGTAATTATAATCCTTTTTCTTCAAATGTTATATCAATGTAGAATTATTATCCAATAATGAGCAGTAAGAAATAAACAATAACACACATACACAGTACACCAGTGTTTTACTTGGAAACCCAAATCGGGAGAAAACCACGGAATGTTTTT
>JASDQU010374490.1:90187-111264 GCA_032191745.1 Picea mariana | reverse complement strand
TTCTCTTTCCAGCAATATCTTGTCCCTCCCACCCATATTCATGAGTTTCATTTTAAGATTGATTATACATATATTTATGCTCATCATCATTATGTACTTGACTTATATTTTTTTTTTTACATAATTAAGCACAGGGGGAGATACTTTTATGGGATGATCAACTGGTTGCACTTTTTGTATGACTTCACCTAAAAGAACCTAACGCATGATCTTAAGGGCCCCCAGGCCCCAGGTAAGTAGGTAGGTCATATTTCTTTCCTTGCATTTTCATATTTATTTCTCATATTAGTTTATATGTATTCCATATTTCATTTTTCTCTACTTGCATATTGATTTCATGCTTAGTTTAGAAGTTTTTGAAAAAATGCTAAAATTTTCTTTTCTAGATCAGTTTCATTTTTGGTTTTGATATATATGGATGAAGGGTGATAGAACCGCCCTATATTTTGTTAGATTTTCCTTCTTTATAGAGCATTAGTATTACTAGTGTTCTTTTACTTCATTATCATTAAAATATATATCATGTACTGAGCAGTAGCAGCATAAACAAGAGAGAAAAAGAACATAAGAGATTTATCCTCGAAAAACCCTAAATGGGGGGAAAATACAACAACCATTCTTAGATAGATTCCATTCACAAAGAAAATCCAAACATATAAACCCTAGCACAAAAGCTAGCTCAACTAGAAATACCACCACGGCTATAGCAGAAGCACTATACAAAGATAGTGCACTTCCTCAACGAGTAGCGCACAAGAGAAAGATACCAAAAGACTAAACAAGAAGAAACTAATTCACTGCAAATGTTGTATCACCTTCTTCAAAATTGTGTCTTGCTTCTATGTAGCTGAGAGAGTGTGAGTGAATGCAAAAATGAGCTAAGGTACCTCCTTATTTATAGTCTTCCTATCCTTCTAGTTGGTTTGACTTATCTTATGAGAAGGTGTCTTTTCATTATTCTTTATTCTTCTGGGTCAACTTCTCTTCTTGGGTATTTCAACATATGTTCAATTGATGTCTTGCTTCTAGAATCTTCTCCTCATCTAAGAAAGGTCATCTAGGAGGGAAATTTCCCCCCGTAGCTACCAAACATAAACACTCCCTCTTAGCTAGGGAGGTATATTTCATGATGTCTTCATCTAGTAGTTCATTGACTACTCTACAATCAGCTAGTAGCACAAAACTACCACAATGCAAATGGTAGCTCAAATCATCTATCACAGTCTCTACAATCAAGTAGCACGCAACCACTCCCAACGTGATCTGGTGGTCTTTATGACAATCATCTAGTAGCACACAACTACTACAATTCCATCCAGTAGAACAGGACTGTGTCGATCTATAGTAGTACACAAATACTATCTAGTGGCACACAACCACCCCTAGTAGCACACAACTACTATCCAGAGACACAATTTATCTCTCCTACAATCAAATAATAGATGCACAAGCTACCACCATGCAATACAACAATATCTATGATTATGCAACAATCAACTAGTAGCACACAACTACTAACATGCCATCAGCCATAATTATAGTCTGCAACCTCCATGACTATGCAACAATCAACTAGTAGCACATAACTACTACAATGACATCGGCCATAGTCAGGATCCAAATGACTATGCAGAAATTATCTAGTAGCACACAATCACTACAATTCCATCATCCATAGTCATCCATATGACTATGCATCAATCATCTAGTAGCACACAACTACTACAATGTCATCATCCATATTCATACCTATGATTATGCAACAATCAACTAATAGCACAAAGCTACTACAATTCCATCAGACATAGTTATAGTCTCATCCAGTAGCATGAATCTCATCCCATAGTCCTCAAGACTATGCATGTGATGTTTCTTCTCTCATCGATTCTGATAGTGCATTACCCCCTCAGTCACCTCACATGACTGATCTAGGGAACCCTTGGCAAAAGGGGTTAGCCGACATGAGAAGAAAACAACACACCTCCCTCTCAATAAGGGTGGACATTTTGTATCATGCCAAACTTGTCTCTGGAGCACCTCGAGTCTTTTTCACTCCTAGTCAAATCAACATGATTAATGGGAGAAAGAATGCGCTTGGGCCATTCACCACTAGCCAAATCAACATGTTTAATCATGTGAGTGAATGTATCATTCTCCTTGGTCAAATCAACATGAACAATCTAGGAGATTTTTTTCCTGATGCTACTCATTTGTCGATGTGTACTGGAGCTTCACCGCTCCCTTCTACATCATGTCTTGGATGAATTCCTGTAAGAAATTTTGAAGCCACACTGCTTCACGACTTGCAATACTGGTTGCTATATACTCTACCTTTCTTATATTGAGTGCCACTGATGTTTGCTTCTTTATCAACCATGATATCACACTGATCCCAATATAAAACAAAATCTAGAAGTACTCTTTCGATCCACTACATTCCCTGCCCATTCAGATTTTGTATATCCCCATAGCTTCACATCCCCATTCAAGGAATATATCAATCCATATCCAATCATACCACATGGGTATCTCAACATATGTTTTCCTGCCATCCAATGTACATGTATAGGTTCAACCATGTACTATTCACTGCAAAGCATATGCTTAGTCTAGTGTTAACTAGGTACATCAAGGATCTAATCAGTTGTATGTACACCATGGGATCCACCAAATATGAAGAGGAATCCCTCAAGAGATTCATATTTATCATCGTGGGTGTGTTCATGGACTTGCAGTCCATCATCCTGAATCTCTGTAGGATATCAACAATATATTTTCTTTGGCTAAGGAAAATCTCATATGTTCTTCACCACACCTCTAATCCCAAGAAGCAATGCATCGGATCTAGATCCTTCATATCGAACTTTGAAGCGAGATCACTCTTGCAACCAACTATGATATTCTCATCTCCTATCAGTAACGGGTCATCCACATATATAATGAATGGGAAATCATCCCCAATATCATCAAGTAACTGTATGATATGGTATATCATGCCATGGGTTCCTGTTTAGGCCCATACAAAGTCTTATTCAATATGTAGACATGAGACTCCTTCTCATGTATCATGTGGTTTCTCTATGTACACTTATTCTGGATACTAGAGAAAGTGTATCATCATAGAATATTCAGGCCACAAATCAAGGTGTGTACATCTCTATACTGCCATTTGTAGCATGCTTGATCTTGTATATCAACTTGTAATTCACCATTGACTTCCCTTCTTGTCTCAGAATCAAGGAAAAAGGTCCATACCCCAGTCCTTCTAACTGGATTCCTCCTTTGTCATTGAAACAAGGGAATCCTCCCAGGATGTCTCGTATCTCCTCAAAGCCTCTGAAGCTTTGATATAGCCTCCTGTCTATCAGTCCTGGAGGACGTCTCTCCCATATTATTCTGAATTTGAGGAGGAATAATTTTTGAATGAAATTCTCTAAGAAACTGACTCTCTCTGAGATCAAGCTCACTCTGAGTCTGCATACTCCCTCTGAATATTAAATCCCTCTAAATATATATAATCTTTAGAGTCATCTTCTCCCTCTACATGTGCTAACCTCCTCTTCTTCTTCATTACATGGATGTTCACAACTCTATGTATGGATAGTCTGCTTCCTATCTCGGCTAGAGACCATCTAGAGCATTGCCTCCTGCAACTATCATTATAGCTCCCTCTTAGGGATATTACATGTGACCTGCCTAGAACAAGAAATAATAATAAAAACATCTCCACGGTAACCTCCATGGAATTTACAAGATAATCTACCTGAGACAGGGACAACAACCAAGAACATATCCTAGAGGAGATCAGTTTATATTGTAAACAAGTGCATTATTGATATGAGCATTCATTTAATGGTAGTCATACCAACAATAATAAAGTGTTTACTAAACTAGAAATAATGATAGAAATAATAGAATTTAAAGACCACACCACTTACTTAAACTGCAACAATATAAAAATATCAAACCTGATATGAAAACCTGGATTTTAGCTATTGCTAACCCACTTGATTTGTCTTCTATAGTTTCCCTAGTCATGTTCTTGGAAGCACTACTAGCTAAAGGACATACTCTTCATCCTTTGACTTCTTCTCTTCAACATCTGCTACATGTGCATGGTACTTCTTCTTTCCCTTTTCATGTTTAAGAGGACATTATGCGGCATAATGTCCCATCTCTTTGCAGTTGTAGCATTTAATATTTGACGCATCCTTCTTGTGGTGTCGTTTCTTATGATTCTTCGAACTTCCTTCTTCCCTTTCATTTCTCTTCTTCACTTGGCCTGCAACAAGTGATTGATTTTCATCACCATTAGTCTTATGTTATTTGAATATCAACTTGGATTCATCTTGGGTGTAGTCTTCCCATAGCTTGTTGAACTTGGGAAATTTGCTTCTCGTGCAAATCCCTTGAAAAAATGGATCCCAAGAGGAGGGAAATACATTGAGTTTAGTAGTCACGAGTTCAGTTTCTTCTACTAGATCTCCAATGGCTGCTAATTGGTCCTTGATTTGCATGAAATATCCTCATGAAATAGTTGGCTACTACTTCCAATTTTTTCAAGGTCACGTTTCTGAGTTGATGTCGTAGAGTAAGATTTCGACTGGTATTCTTACTTTCATAAAGTATGGTTAGGGAATCAAACATTTCCTTTGGTTTATTCAGTTTTGATACATTAGGTATCATCTTATCCTTTATTGAGTCTATCGAGATCCTCTTGGCCTTTATGTCATTCTTCCTAAACTTTTCTTTGGTGTCTTCTTCTTCTGGTTCTGGAAGCATTTGCTTGATATGATCCAATAATGCATTCTCTTATAGAATGAGGAGAACTATGTTCTTCCAGGATATGAATTTATCTACTCCATCCAATCTATCTTCAACTCTCATGTTGGTTATCATTTTTTGTTGGTAGAAACCCTAGCACTGAAAAACCTCAATTTCTCAAATTTCACCAAACTACATGCTGAGGGTTTCAAGGGGTGCGCTAGGTTAGGAAACATTTCTCTATGAAGGAATTATCCCCAACAACCTTGGGATAGTGCTCAATGAGCTTGACAAAGTATTGCAGTTGCAAGGTCTTGCAAGGTGTTGTTGTAGATATCTTCCTTCAAGTGGTCAAACTGTTATGAAGGTAACCAGCTCTGACACCATGTTAGATTTTCCTTATTTACAAAGAATTAGTGTTACTATTTTTTTTTAAATTCATTACCATTAACATGTATATCATGTACTAGGAAATAGCAGCATAAACAAGAGACAAAAATAACACAAAAGACTTATCCTGCGAAAACCCAAAAACCTTTCTTAGATAGATTATGTTCACAAAGAAAGTCCAAACAAATAAACCCTAGAAAAAAGGATAGATCAACCAGAAATACCACCAAAATTGCAGCAACAACACTATACCAAGATAGTGCACCTCCTCAAGCAATATCGCACAAGAGAGAGATACCAAAAAATTGAATAAGAAGAAACTGAGTCACTACAGTTGTTCGGTACCTTCTCCAAACTTGCTCCCTGCTTTTCTATAGTTGAGAGAGTGTAAGTGAGTGAAAAAATGAGCTAAGGAACCTCCTTATTTATAGTCATCATGTCCTTCTATTTGGTTCGACTTATCTTATGTGAAGGTGTCTTTTCATTATTCTTTATTCTTCTGGGCCAACTTATCTTCTAGGGTATTTCAACATCTTTCCAATGGATCCCTTGCTTATGGAATATTCTCTGCATCTAAGAAAGGTCATATAGGAGGGAAAGTTCCACCCATAGCTACCAAACATCAACAGATTTTATAGTTTTTTTGTTTCAGTGTAGGAACAAATCTACCATGAGATGATGTGATTCTCATGCACTCTACAATGAGAACATGTCCCCAATTAGGAGCTATATGTTATCCCCATTTTGTGGTATAACTAAGGAGATGATGTCTCTAAGCCCTCAGGTTGCGGATATGTAGTGTCAAGAGACCACATGACTAGAAGTGTCCACTTTCACATATAGAAGCCCACTCTATCACCACATTTGGATCCATTGTTAGCACATCCACCACACTAGCTAAATTATGGAAGGAAGATGAGTCTTTCTCCATGCAGTACAAGTCAGGAATTGTGGTAGGTAATCACCCTAATATTTGAGGCTTTAAACTTGTTGTATTTAAGATACTTTTTATTATAGAACGCATACTTGGATATTATTCTTTTGACCTTGTTTCACCTTGGGGAGTGTCACAGATTTCCTAGTAAGTGTGACACCTTGGGGAGTGTCACAGATTTCCTAGTAAGTGGCCAAACTTTGGGGAAGGTTTACAATTGGGGATCCCTTTAGAGGTTATCATGTCATTCCAAACCATACTTACACTTTCTTATCATTACACTCCCATCATATTTCCCTCTTCTATGTCCTTTGACTTAAGTGACCCAAGAAGGGCATGTACCTCATTTCATGGGAAGAAGGGGCTAAAAGACCAGGGGGGTTGTTGTTGGAAAAATATAAGATCCTAAAATAAACCTTCTAGATGCTCACCCAGTCAGGTATTAAGAACAATGAACTACTTCTCTTGAAATAATTGAATCCCTACACAATATCAAACACATGATAAATATCCTTCTTGAATATAAGACTAACACAAGTGCATTACAACACTTTACATGGTTACTCCTATGGCACTTTGTGGACCTATTTGTTCAAGTGACACTGTGTTACTTCCCCCAAGACAATCAATTCACTATTGGGAGTCAACACATGTTTGCATCATTTATTAATTAATAAATGACAATAAATGGGCTTGGAAAAAGGTTACATTGAGGAAGAAGGTGCAACACACCCCATACAAAGGCACCCATACATAATATAATATGATCCCTTGTATGTCATGAAACTCACTGACCTATGAAGTTTAAACCCTATCCACCTCATCATCCACTACATGACCTTGAAGGGGCATCCTTGGGAGCATCCCCTACCTGATGGTTTTGGTCTACCCAATATGAATTTTATGACACCCCTCCCATACCTAAACTTGGTCAATTGTATATGATCTTGAAGCATTTGTTTAATTTGATGAGGTAGTTTTGATGCACATGTTTAGGTTCCTTGTTTATTAGATGTGGCTTTCTCTTGCCATGATACTTTTGACTTGATATCCTTGGAGGGCATGCCTATTTGTTTTGCAGGACCTCATTTGATGGACAGTTTTGGAGGAACAAGCCTAGCTTGGGCTTCCATGGGGATTGAATCTCACATGTTGGATGTTGAGGGCCCACATGCTAGATCATGATGAATTGCCTTTGGAGGCCTAGAAGACACATTGGAAGACATAACCTATCCCTCACATTTCAAGTGACTTTCCTAGCAAATGAAAAACATCACTTCCTGAGGCTTCACGTCACCTAGGGATAGGGTTTGTGGTGATGGAGGTATTGATCATTGAAACATGGAAATTTTTGAAGGAAGGAGGTTTTAAAACATGAAGAATAGGTTTGGACGATGAAAAGTGTCCTTTGGAGGCCTATCCATGCTTCCCCAACTCCAATGACTCGCTCCTAGTGTCAAAACATCTCCCTAAGGGGGTGACGTCATCTTATTAAAGGGTTTCTAATGTAAAAAGGTGAAAATTAAATATCATTATTTGTTTTAAGGGGTAATATAAGGGTCCCATTCTATTATGTTTTACCCTTTGAATGTGGACAAACTATGTTTTAGAGTTTTAGTATAAATAGAGATCATTTATATCTCATTTGAACATAACTCTCCCATTGTGAGAAGTACTTGGATGAAATTTTTTCTATTCTCGGGAATTATGGTGTTTCTCTCTTGTGAAAATGTTTTATGGTGCTATATTTTTGTGAATGGATGAGGAGGAGTGATGTGCACCTCTTGAAGGCTTCCTCTTTTCTTTTGGATTATAATTTGCATGGTGAACTAGGGTTTGGTATCTCTTTTCTTGGAATTGGTAAGGAAAATATGCATACGCTAGTTCTATTTTTCTCATTGTTGGTTATTTTTGGAGGAGTATGTTGGATACATCCTCCATTTATTCGTCATCTTCTTGTTAAATTTATAAGTCATTCTTGAAAAAGGGTTGCGAGGAGGAATACAAGTGTGTATACCCTCTTAGATTTTACCCTAAGTTGGTTGCAATACCCCAGGGAGTAAGAGTATTTAAACCCCTAGGGTTTTTTTTTATCTAACCTGTGCTTCAAATACCCCATTCACCCAATTTTCAAGGCACTAATCTAAATATTTTTCATTGGAGAAATAAAATAGTGCATTGCAAAAAGTGAATTTTTATCATTTCAACTTTCTGCAATTTTGGTTTTGTTCCTTGTGCCTAGCACACCTCTTAGCCACTATGGAGTCCCCTATAAAGGGGTATTTCTTTCTTATGTAATAAATTTTCATATTCAACCATTATGGCTGCATAAACCCTAATCAAAATTTCTTTAATAACTCTCAATTCAACCGCTAAAATTTGCTAAGATTTTGCCTACATAATCTAGTGATGATAGCACATCTTTTGGTAGATTTTTGGAAAGTTTTAATGGTTGAATATCTTGATGTAATAACTTGTTTGTTACAGACATAAGGATTATTATTATCTCTTCATAAAGTGTTTACTACAACCTTACCGTTTGTGCTAGTATCTTGCTCCTTTAATCTTGAGTTTCACTAGTGTTTTACTAGTTTATCTCTTGAATCATTGACTTGATTTATAGCACTTTTTTTAGCAACTAATTGTGCCATTTAATTGATGATATATATTTTTACCAACTGCTTCAATTAGGGACATAAATCTTAACTTTCTTTTCCATCATATACTTGTGCTTGTATCATTTTTTTCCTTGTGTCTCAGACATGTACAATCAACATTTGCAAGGTCTACTACTTCTTGGAAACCTTTGTCTACCACCAAGACCTTACTCAAGCCCTTCTCCACACATAGA
Organism: Picea mariana; assembly: GCA_032191745.1. NCBI lineage: Eukaryota > Viridiplantae > Streptophyta > Pinopsida > Pinales > Pinaceae > Picea > Picea mariana. The sequence continues at coordinate 102,325 of JASDQU010374490.1, read as the reverse complement.
AACTTGACCTATAGATGCATCCATTAATATATCACACTTTCCATCTCATTCCCCCCTAGGGTCACCGGGATTCCCCCCTTGACGTAATCACTTTAGCTCTAAAGTGACGGGAACACCTATCTAAGGTGACAATGGTTAGGTTCTCTCTTAGTTGTCACCATTTTGGTGGTTGGGTGGGGTTATCCCAACCTAAAACTTGTGCAATAACACTGCCAGCATAAATTTATTAATATTAATAATAAAGTTATATAATAAATAAACAAAAAACAATTATCTCTTGTGCATGCGAGCATAGGATTATTTTGAAGGACCAATCAAAACATAGACCAAAAAAAATCATGGTTGAGAAAAAATTGAACTATGTAAAAAAGTCATGAATTTTGGGTCGAGGCAAATAGCATTTGCAATTGTTGTGTGGTCCTCTTTTTGGTAGCATACATAATTTGATCAACAACGAAGTAATTTATTGCAAATTGATTTGTTTAGATTTGTGATGTGAAAAAGGCTATTCAAGGGCAGTGGAAAGTAAATGTCAAGTTTGGCATAAACCAATTGGACTTCTATAATGTATTGTCTGCATGTTTCACGTATATCAAAGTATATCGAAGAAAAGACAAGTATAGAAGATAAGAAAAGAAACCACCAGTTTTCTCTGCATACGGTATCCATAACATATCTAATTCCATATGCATTGTCTCTTGCCCAATTTGAACAATATGATGGGGAAATCTACTTTTTCCACATTGCTAAACGACCAACATCCTAGATCGATAACCAATATTGAAACTACAAATACTAGTGATCCAATGCATATCTACAAAATACATCTCTAGGTGTGCACTACATATACAATTAAGGAAAAGGACTATATAAATTGTCAATAGTCATTACATTGAGAATGTTTTTTTATAACGAGATTTCTGAAAAACGATGCATTGCCAGAAAAATTTCATATAGCATTTGGAGAGGTATCACGGTTAGAAGGAAACATTTTTTTACCCAGTCCAGCGATGCCGCATAATCACATTTGCAATCGTTCGACACTGTGAATTCTAAGAAGAAACCTAATTTGCACAACAATCAAGTCATTTATGGCACATAGATTTGGTTGTATTTGCAAAAAGATGGAGGATATTAAGCAATTGTGCAAAGTAAATGTCTATTTTTCACCGTCCATACTGACAAGCAATTTTATTCGCACAATTACCAAGTGATTTATGTAAATTATATTTCTTCAAATCCACAAAAAAACGGATGCTATCAAGCAACTGTGTGAAGTAAATGTCGTGTATTTCTATGAGTTGTATAATGCCTTGTATTATTCATTTCGCATAGCGATAGACATGTAACTTCTAAAATGCTTTTGTTACTAAATACGCCATGTTAGCACATGGAATGTACTAGAGTCAAATCTACCTCATTTTAATTTTTTGTTGCTTGGTTTGTTGCAAAGGATACCACTGGTCTTTTGAAGACTATGTGTTAATTCCTAGCCATTTAGGTCATTTTATTATAACTTTAGGTTAAGTTTCATTTAGTCATGTTTTTGGGTTTTTGAGTTGTATTTGGGTAAATAAGTAAGTTGCTAAACTTACTTTAGTTTTGGTTAATAAGATCAAGTCACATATCCCTCATATTGTCTTGATGTCATCATATGAAAGGGAGTAAGTTTAAGAGTCATATCATGTTTTTTGGAAAGTCCCAAGGGTGATTCATGTCATAGATCAAGGGTTACCAGGGCTTTCAAACTCAAGTTGTACCTTCATAGCCTACATCCAATCAAATCATAGGGTTGTTTCTAAAGTTCCTAATGTTTTGTAGCATCAAACCATTAAAAGTCATATCATTGCAGAATGCACTCAATGGTTTGTAATCATGAGTTTCATATGTGGGAGTTAGTGATGTCTTGTTTTTTGGATCATGGTGCATCTATCAAATAGGTTCAAGTTTCTTCTGTTGCGAAACTGTGTTTGCTACCATTTTATTTGATCCCTGCAAAAATTTGTGTAGTGGTTAATACTCTGTAGTGGACTATACTGAATATTTGATTGTTGACTATCTCCTTCTCATTTTCAAGTTTTATTCTCTAATTATCAGTCACTCTAACTTCCCATTCGCAGCAGAAAACCTAATTTTCATCCAAACCCTCCTCGCTGTAAAAATTCTTATTGTTGTCGAAACCCTGTTTTTTCCCAGCAACTCAGAGGATTTACCTTTTAACAATACTCAGAATTGATCACTAATCATTTCCTCCATTCCATTGTGATCCTTCTATTTTAAAAGTCTCAACCTATACCAATTTCTCATTTGTTGCAAAACTGTGTTTTACTACTAAAACCATGTTTTAGTAGTAAACCCTAGTGCTATGAATTTTCCTACACATTTTGAATTTATGATTACCAACCAAGTTTTTTCTACTCGTATTATTTCCTTTTGACAGTCATGGAATCCATAGAGAAAAAGAAGAATATCTACAAAGGAGGTGAAATTGTGAGGTCTGAACCTCATGACATGCAACTATTAAATTCAGATCATTTCTTCAAAGAATGTTTTCATAGGGTGGGATGAATCACTTTCTATGAGAAATTGTAGAACAGACACATGGAGGTAGCTAAGTAATTTGCGCTTAATTTTGATGGTGTCAAGACCAAATTTGGGTCACTTGAGTTTCAGGTAACAGAACAAACAATTGTAGCAGCTACAGAGATGCCTTGTCAGGGTGAGAAATGGTTTAATGGGATGGCCCTGAACTCTGAATTATTCCATGAATACATCAAACCAGAGTATTGGGATGATAATATATCTAAAGGAGTGATAAGGATTCACATGACAAAATACTTTGACAAGATGCTAAGAGTAATTCAATGACACTTCACTTGTGAGGAACATTTCAACATGATGTACTAGTACCATATCAGATTACTCGTGTATTTTACTGGTAAGAAACTCCTAAATTTTCCCTTTTACCTTTACAGAATCTTGGGTAAAATTTCTGATAAGGTGTAGGATATATCCAAATTAGTTGAAAATGGAATCTTTCATTTTGTCCTTATCAATATGCTAGTCTTAGAGGAGCTTAGTAAAACAAATGGATATTGAAACACTTTTATGTCTAGATCAGGATTTATTCTAGAAGTGATTAGTTCTCCACCATCTAAAAGGAGTGATCTTTATGCAAATGATAAGGAAGCCTCTGGAAGTGCTAAAAAAAACAAGAAAAGGTTAATAACAACAACCATCCATAGTGGAAACCCCTGAATCTAAAGTTGAAACATTTCTCAGTAAAGAGTCTAAGGAGAAATCTAAGGACAAAAAACCATTAGATCAGGTTATGAAGAATGTTGAAGATGTTATAGAGACCTATGATAGTAAGAAAAGTAAGAGAAATCTTGAATTCATTGTTGAATAAGTGAAAATGCTAAGACCTAGAAAACCTTTAACTAGGTCAGCATTGAAAGAAAATATAGATTATGCAAATGAAGGTGAAATAGAGGTCTAGGTCTCAGAAGAGGTCCATTCCTCATCAAGAAAAAGGGTAGTGTTTATTCAAGAGACATACACAAAAGAAAAACCTATAAAACCTCTTACTAGGTCAACAACAAGGCATTTAACTCCTATGATAGAAGGTGCATCTCAAACATTTTCTCATCATGTAGCCAAAGCACATGTTCAACAAGAGCCTATATAAATTAATGAAATACACTCCCCATCAGATGAAAGTAATCAGACAGTCAAGAGACTCAGAAACCAATTGAAGAATGCATAAGTTCAAATTGTGTTGTTGAGGAAGGAGAATAAATAAATGAAAACTAAAATAGAAGAGCACTTGGATAGTTGTGGGGAAGCTATTGATAAAAGAAAAAACATGATCAACAGATCCTTTCCCCTGCACAATCAAGTGAGGAATGTCTACAAGCAGAATATGGTTATGAAAGATGAGAATAGGTTATTGAATGGAAAGTTGCAATAGTTCAGTGTACAAGTGGAAAAGAAGAACCTGGACCTGTTAGCACAGGTATCAGCTAGTTAAGACAGAATAAATTCATTTTTGAACACTGCACCAGTTTTGAGAAGAATATGATTATATATTTTCTACAAACCCTAAAGGATACCTTTTGTCTTATGATGTTTGATGGTCCAGTTATAGTTTTGACTAATATCCAAGTCCAAAGCAAGGATTATGAGTGCAATGGATGTAAAAAACCATCTGTTGGCACAGGGCAGACCCAGGATTCAACGCTACAATAGCGCACCAACAAATTCCTAACTACCAGCCCTTTCGGCAACACCTGCGAAGAAAATGAAGTCTCACCCGAGGTAGAGGCAGGGGTGGTTGCAAGACTCGGGTGTCTGAAACCTTAGATGGGACACAAATATGTGATTATAATACTTAATAAAGAACTTAGCACCATGAGTTCCTTAATATGCAATCAATAATCACTTCGTCGATAAAACAGGGCTTCACAACATTCACACTGATATAACACATTTAAGCACTTAGCATCAATAGATAGGTTAGATCTAGCAGATCAAACACTCAACACATTCATATAGATCAGATCTAACATTCTTATACATAATTAGCACTAAGCATAATCATATCTATCTAATCATCTCTAAGCACTTAAAAAAATAAGATATAAACACATCCAGACAACACAGTGTTTACGTGGTTCACCCCCACCCTGGGGCTACGTCCACCAACTCTTCTTATTTATTATCTTCATTCAATCGGTTACAAGAACAAAACCATCAAAACCCTACTCCACATAGGACAGAATATCTACGTAGATTGCTAGATCCTTCTTCCTTGCATTACAACACAAAGCCTTCCACCATCCGTTACAACCACTTGCACTTAGCTCTACAAGTCTCTCACAGTCATGCACAAAGTACATACAAAACCCTACTTCAACTTAGAATACATCACATATATGCCTATATATGCTTATAAATGCCTATACATCTATTTATACATTACAAAATAGGCCTAAGCATGGGTAAACCCATGGGCCGACATCCCAATCTCGTTACATAATCCCAAAAACCCAAAAAGGACCCAAAAGTGGGCCGAGATCCCTTGATTACCACTTCGTCTTGCACTCCTCCTCCGACAGGTTGTTGAAGTCCCAAAATAGGTCACTATGACCAAGAATCTCCCAAAACTTGGTCAAGGGCCAACAGGCCCCCAACACTCACCTGTGACTCATCCTGAGTCACTCTGATCTGACCAGTTCTGCTTCAAAGGCCTCGATCTTGGCTCGCGCTGCTTTGACCTGATGTCGTGTGATGACCTCTTTCTCGGTGAACTCCTAGATCACTGCGTTGTTCACGATCCCTTCTAGGCATGTTCTGCTGCAATGACAACTTGTTCTAGCTCTGCTCCTCGACTTTCAATCTCTGTGAATAATTGGCATGCCTTATCTTACACTAGTTGAAGTCATTGAGTAACTTACATCACTTTGCTTTGAATTGTATGGATCTTCTGCTAGGCGGTGCGTTTCTCTTGAGACTGCTTCATTCTTTCCATGACCGACAAGGCCTTCAGCTACACCTATAGTGTGTCTACATGTTGCTTTGCTTCCTTGAGTTGCGACTCTAATGCCTGTAACTTTGGATTCTCGATGAGTTTCTCATATGTTTGGGCATTGTAGTTACTCAGTTGCTTGCACTCCAAGGCAAGAGATTTTAGTCTATCAACTACGTTGCGGAAAGTTGCTTCCCTTTGGTCTCTTATATCTTGAGGGGTCTTGGGAACAGTGTGGAGCTCCAAGTCTTCTATGTGCTGCTAGAGCTACTGGATTACTTCTTCAAGTTGTGCCACCTGTTGTAGAACTCTCTCTTCGATCTTTACTTCTACAACTGTCACAAAGAGAAGTGCTCTATGAACCATTTCCTTTACTTCGAGTTGATCTGCGAGCAACTGTTCCTTTATTTTCTGCAGTTTTTCTTTTTCTTCATCCCACTTCACTTGGAGAGAAATATTTTCTCATTCTACAGTACTACATTGTTCTACAGGCTCTCCATGTACTTGTGCCAAAGCCTAGGTAGCTTGTGCTCTTTCTTTCTGAGCTTGTCGAAGGCGAGCTTCAACTATATCAACGATGCAGTGGAGTTGAGATGGCTCATCTCCTAGTTCTGATGTTCCCGCTGACAGAGGCACAGTGGAGACTGTGCAGCTGGATTGTAGTGCATGTTGTACTCCTTGGAGCTCGTCCTTAATCCGATGGAACACCTCCTCCTTCTTAGCTTCTTCCTTCTCTACTATCTCTAGTGAAGCATCATTCAAGGCTGCTATGATGAAATCGAAGTCGTCGGAGGTGAGGATGTTCTGCATTTTGGTCATGGTTGCTTTCACTTTCTTCTAGGAGGAAGGTTTCGGTAAGGAAACCTTCCTTTTCTTCAAGGGATCCTCCTCGTCTCTAGGCGATGTAACCTCTCCTTTCTTCTGTTCAATTTCTATTCCATATATATCTCTGCCATCTCCTCCTTCCTATGCTGAGATGGAAGTGGTATTCATGGATGCGCTATATAAATCATGAACCTCTTCGGTCTTCTTTATCTTGCTAGGTATGGGTGTATCCAACGTAGTTTCTAGACTATCTAAATCAGATATCTCTATCTGCAGGGTTTGCTAGAATGAGGAGGTCCACCGACCAATCCTTGGTGATTTCTTCTAAGTCATCCTCTGTCAGCTTGTAGTAATATTGAAGTTTTTTCTTGTGCTCGTCAACGCACGTTGTAATATAAATGAAATGGTGGTCTACGCTGAATTTCATTAAAGGCCAAAACCTGTGGAGAGTATTTGGCATGAAGCGAGTCTCAGACTGGATAGCTAACTTCAGCTGATTGTAATATGTGTGGAATATGACATTTGACTGCCATTTCTTGTTCATGTCATTATAATACCATAGTGTACTAAACTTTGTGGCCAGAGGTTCAAAGGGCTCGATGTTCGGGAAGGTTTCACCTTCTAGTATCTCCCATGCGATGAAAGCAATCAGGATTAGAAGCCAACTAAATTGGAACTCATATCCTTGATCTTGCGCTTCCCTACAATCCAGTTCCAACTAGTTCACGACGTACTTCACCCAATTCATTTATAGGCCCTCCATGCACTTTCCTGTGAGGTTGACTACAAAACCAGTCACTTGGGTGGGTCGGTTCTTGCGGACTAACTCTCCTATGATCAATTGACAGGCTAGGTGCATTGCACCGCTCTAGATAGAAGCTACCTTGTAGCCTCACGTTCCCTTCCCAACATCTCCATAGGTGTCCTTTATTCTTTGTGCGAGAGTGCGATCCATTGTTTTTCTGGGTTAAAAATCATGTGGGTCAGGTCCTTGCATACTCAGCCCTATGATTTGATTGATTAATGTTGGATCCATTGTGATACGATGGTTTAACCACGAGTATCCACCATGGTAACAAGATAGCAACAACTTGATGCATGCATTCACTTCTCGGTGCCTTCTGAAGTGAGGAATCTTCATGATGTTGAGCAGTGTGTACTGCGTGAGGTTATGGCTCCATGAGTGAGGGAATATCCTTGAATTCTTTCCTTTTTTCCTAGTCAGGTACTTATGTGGGGCGAGCATGTTGTAGACCTTCCTGTCGCTGAGGTTGAAGTCTCTAAACTTTAATGCTGCTATCTTTTCTTTATCTACGCAAACTACGTGTATCCCCTTCGGGAGGTATGTAGTGACCAATTCATACTCAAATTCTCTGGGCACACTGTCTCAATTTATTGTGTCGCTCAAAGGTGGTAGATAGGTAGGTAAAATGCTCATAATCAACTTAGCATTCGCGAGATCGTCTCTGTGCTTGGTTCACTTCTCATTTGTGGGCCATGATGGTCTAGCTTGAGTAGTGGACGGAGAGGCCAGAAGTCCTCTCATCGATGATGCTTGTAGACTGGTAGAAAATTCTCTCTCCGACATGACTCTTTCAATCATCAAGTCGAGGAGTACTTATGTTACTGATTCTTCAATTGCGGTGAGCTCGTCAGACATACACGCTTGGGATTAATAATATCAGGTACTTCACAATTAATTCAGATATTGCACTAGAATAAATAGCAAGAGGGAAATGATAATTGTATACAATTTACTTGGTATGCGGGCTCAAATTATTGGTTAGCAAAATTGTTCTCTATGCATGGCGCGATGTGATAAATAGGCAACTCGGCAACGGTTCACTTGTAATGGGTATGAAGCCTCAATAAATATTGTTCTATCCGTTATGGCATGGTCCAATGATCTGGTGTCGAGCTATAAATTCTTTCTGACCCATTCGGATCTGCAGTCGAATGGATATATCGGTCCCAATGTCTATATTGCCTCGCCATGGCAAAGTGCCATGTGTCGTTATTCAGATATCCTGACGAAGATCCCATTCTGCAATTTTTTTGTCTGCGAAGTTCCCTCTGGAACCTTCTATAACTTTTCAAACTTATCTCTCTTCTTACTTAGATTTCTAGCCTTCCTCCCAGTGAGCTTCGTCTCAATAGTCCTTTTTCCATTTTGATTCTTATCTTCTTTGATCATAGTCACTTTGTGTTGTTGAGATTCTTTCCTAGGATTCAGGATTAACACCTCTTCTTTATCTGAGATAGGTATTTTAGTCTTCTGCGGGTCTTCTAATGTTCTTGCAACTTTGACATCTGGGTCTCTAGTGTTAAGTAGCTTCGACCTATTCTCCTATTCTTCAATCAAGTATGTGATCCTTCTAGTCATGAAATATTTTAACTCTTGTCTCTTCTGCTCCAAAACTTCTTCTTCTTCTTTTCGTCTGGCTTGATCTATTTCAATCCAAGGTTTCCCTAGTAACATGGTAAATGGGGCACGATCCTCAATAAATTGAATAATCTCAAAATATTCTTCTGTCTAAGTTTCAATGGCATCCATATATATCTGAGTGAGCTTTCCACATAGGTTTACCAATTTTCCTATGAATACCTCTATTCTTCCTAATGAAGGAATCATAGCAGGCCTTCCTATAGCTTCCCAAGTTCTCTCTGTCATGATATTCACCTGTGTTTCCTCATCTAGAACACAGTCAATGTTGAAGTATCCTATTCTTGCTTCAAGTCATACTTTGTCTTTAAATATCTCTGGTAATCTAACATGTTGGTGGTCATTCAAGGTTTCTTTCATCTGTAGCAATACCTTCCTTGATTCTTTCTGGGGTTCTTCTATAGCCTTAGTTTATGGATCTGCCTTAGGGTTTTCTTGTCTTATGTTCATACTTTCAAGCTTAGCAATCATTCTAGGGCAATCCAACACTTCATGGTTCATAGCTTTGCAACAAAGACAAATAGGTCTTCTCCCAAGGCATGCCTTAGCAAGATGTCCCGATTTTCTACAGCTATAACAGAGGGTTAATCCTCTATTTATTTTAAATAATCTCCACCTTCTCATGTACTACGCACTAGGATCATGGTATCTGTCCTGCAAAAAATTATTTCTAGGATCTTGTATCCATTTGTTAGTCCAAACATTCTTTCTATGCATAGGTATAACATATCTTTCACTATTCTTATCACATCTACTCATATCAAATCTTCTTTCATCTATTAATACCCTAGTTTTCAAACTAGGATAGACTCTATTAATCATACCTAGATCCATACTCTAGAAATACAAATTTCCACTTATCTTACTTCTACAGAGCACAAAGCTTCCAGATCTAAAACTTTTAACCATTCTTACCTTTATCAGAGCACAGACCTTGCAAATATTACCTCTTTTAATCAGAAATTCTCACTTTTTCCTTTCTTAGAGAACAAAGCTTTTAGATCTTAGTTCTTTTCTTCAGATCCAACCTCTTTTCTTTAGATCGGGATTCTTTATTTTAGCACAGAGATTTATAAGTCAAGTATAATACTGCGCACTAGGGCACAAATCTACGCACAAAGCTTTCACAATTTCAGGATGAATCTTTGCACAGAGCTTCTTCTTTCTCAGTTCCCAGCAATCACAGTTTTAGGTCCCGACAATGGAACCATTTTTTGGCACATGGGTATACCTAGGGTTCAACGCTACAGCAATGCATCAACAAATCCCTAACTACCATCCCTTTTGGAAACACCTGTGAAGCAGATGAAGTCTCACTCGAGGTAGAGGTAAGGGTGGTTGCAAGACTCAAGTGTCTACAACCTTAGTCGGGACACAAATATGTGATTATAATACTTAATAAAGCACTTAGCACCATTAGTTTCTCAACATACAATCAATAATCACTTTGCTGATAAAACAGGGCTTCGCAACATTCACACTGATATAACACATTCAAGCACTTAGCATCAATAGATAGGTCATATCTAGAAGATCAATCACTCAACACATTCATATAGATCAGATCTATCATTCTTATACATCATTAGCACTAAGCATAAGTGTATCTACCTAATCATCTATAAGCACTTAGCAAAAGAAGATATAAACACATCCAAACAAGCAGAAAGCAAGGCCACACAGTGTTTACGTGGTTCACCCCCACCCTGCGGCTACGTCCACCAACTCTTCTTCTTTATTATCTTCATTCAATCGGATACAAGCACAGATCTATCAAAACCCTACTCCACATAGGACAGAAGATATGCGTAGCTTGCTAGATCCTTCTTCCTTGCATTACAACACAAAGCCTTCCACCATCTTTTACAACCACTTGCACTTATCTCTGCAAGTCTCTCACAATCATGCACAAAGTACTTACAAAACCCTACTTCAACTTAGAATACATCACATAGATACCTATATATTCCTATATATGCCTATACATCTATTTATACATTACAAAATAGGCCTAAGCATGGGTAAACCCATGGGCCGACATCCCAATCCCGTTACATAATCCAAAAAACCCAAAAAGGACCCAAAAGTGGGCCGATATCCCTTGATCTCCACTTCATCTTGCACTACTCCTTCGACAGGCTATTGAAGTCCCAAAATAGGTCACTATGACCAAGAATCTCCCAAAACTTGGTCAAGGGCCAACACCATCTTACAAGTTTTTCACACCAGTTGCAACTTTCAAAATACAAAACAGTCAATGAACAAAGTTTTTGCAACAATTTACAGTTATTCGTTGTTAAACTGTTGAAACAAAGGATTCGTGGTAGATTCCACCAGTTCATTGCAAACTCACATAGTTATCCTAAGTTCGAGGATTTCCACTGCCATATTTGTTCCAATTGTTTTCAACATTTCAATTAATCATGAAAGACACGTGTATCATTAATCTATCCTTCCTAAGTCATGCAGCGTGTGTTGTCTTTGTTGTATTAATGAATGTAGACATGATCCTAGGTTTTAGGAGTTTGTTATATTTTATGTTTTTATCTCATATAAAGAACTCCTAAGTGGATGGAATCCAATGTAACAACTATATTTTGAACTCCTAAAAGGAAAAGAACATGTGTAATGTTATATATTGTAAGATGTAACTATTTTGAAAGGTTCGAATGATTAGAGATTGAGGCTCATACTTTTGGTTATGATTTTGAAGCTAAGAGTACTGTGTATCTAGATTAAAGGACTCTAGTGAAAATACAAGATCAGCTTTTGTTTTTCCCAACCTGTTCTTTGTCTTTTTCTCTCATGGAATATTGTCTATGAATGATTCACTACAATTCTATTTACAGTTTGTGCAGTGAATGATTTGTTGCATGCATTGTGAATTTTTCCATGCAAGTACTCTATATTTTTGAATTAGAAGGTTTCTAATTTATGAGTTTTTATTCAGTAAATGATTCAATTGAGCTGGAAGTGAAATTGCGTTATTTACTTCAGTGTTCTCTATTTCTTCTATTCATTTGTCCAATATTTTTCGATTGGAGTTTGTTTTATCCCTTCCCTACTGGAGCATAGCATTGATTCATTTTGTTTACTGGAATGAGTCTTAATCCATGTCAGTTTGACCCATTCTCATGTTTATACCTATCCATTTACTTTTTATATCATGATGGGTACTAGGTTTACCTTTATAGTAGTCTAAAGGTGAATTTTAGTGCTAACACACCCTATGAAATTGGCCTTTAAAGCAATGCGCCCTCCAAATTGTACTATTTATAAAGTTCACCTATTTCAAAGTACATTCAAATAAACATGTGTATAACACATAAAGTCCACATAGGGG
>JASDQU010374490.1:56957-83554 GCA_032191745.1 Picea mariana | reverse complement strand
GCTCCACTTAACTCACTATTCAAATTTCTTATGGTATTTTATTTGTTCTCTTTTCTTTAACGTATTTTCAAGGCAAAATCTATGCTTATCTAAATGATAAAAATAAAAGGGTATCATATTTATCTTGTAAGAAAGATAAATTTGCATACATACATATATGTATTTATGTAAAGTTTCGCAGTATTATGCCAGTATTATTCTACTAGCCATATCCACCCCCATGATATTTAACTAACATTTATATCCTTGGTGCAACTTAACCAGTGGCCAAAAACGATACATATTTATTGTAAATTTAGGTGTTACTATCATTAATATCACCAACTTCCAAAAAGAGATAGAAAAAATAAGGCCTCAAACTTAAGGATTAGAATCCAGCGCTAAAGGTCCATGCTTGCTCCATTTGAACGTAATATCTAAATATGTAAACTTCACTATGCCTCTCACCATCATTGCAATTTGATAAATATGTAAACTTCACTATGCATCTAATCATCATTGCAATTTGATAATTTTTTATGACATTTTTATTTCAAAGAAAATCAACCTAAACTTGATATTAAAAATGATGATATATTATTCTTCTAATGTCAAATTGATTACACTTTTGTTTGATTATTAAAGGCTTGATATTAAAAATGATGATATATTATTCTTCTAATGTCAAATTGATTAGACTTTTGTTTGATTATTAAAGGTAGTTTGGATATAGTAACTACTACTCATCTATTCATTTAGTCTTCCATGTATTACTAGTTGATCGTACAATGTGTTTAATAACTCAATTCAAGAATGTAAATGAGAGAAAAGGATCGTTTGAGTTCTAAGCACATAAACATGAATAAAAATAGAACAAATAAATAAAATGTACACGAAGCAGTTTAGAACATAATGGCATTTCTATGTGTAAATTGTTTAATATACTGCTTTTTGAAAAAGAGAGAAAAATGGTGTTATGTTTATGCTTTACATGATAGATGTTTTTCATAGAATATATTTCAATTGTACACATATTTTTTATTACTTATTGAAGGCAATTTAGCTCCATAAATGTATGTGATTATGTGGCTTGTGTCACATATTGTTTTATCGACGCATAGAATCGACTAGATTTCCATAATAGTCATGGTGGTGATAGGTTTTTCTAGTATGTACACAATTTACTAAGTGTGTGGACATCTAACCAAGTGTATATGTAACTTGCCAACTGTGTATGTAACATATATAGAGTGTGCGTTGACTCTAGAACTTGATGTGTCAAAAATGTTGAGATTTTATGGCACCACCCTAAACCCTTTAGGGCCACTACCCCTCAAATCTACCCATCAGTAACAATGGGAGGATATTGAGGGTGCTACTCCTTGGATTCGGTGATGGGTTTTCAGCACCTTGGTGTATGTGCCCAAGGGTTGGCCTAATTGGAGGAGGCTAGTGCAACCGATGGGTTCTTTTTGGTGCATGTGAGGTTGTGCGCTAAATGCTTGTCACTTTGTTTGAATCATCCAAACTATAAGCATAGCTATATTTGTTGGGCGTTATGGACTAACCTGGGTTCTACTTTATGTTTCCAACAAAACCGCCAACCATCGGCACTTCTGGAGACCAAAAGGCAACACTGTGCACAGAGTGCACAATGCAGTCTCACCCGAGATGGCTTATGGGTGACTGCAGGAACCAGATGTCTGTAATCGTGGAAGGGAGGCTATTGTGGGGATGGGATACATTATTTCTACTTCAGCATACATCATATCTATTATTCTTACACAACATTATATTAAGATCTACCATTATGTAATCATTTCCATTCATTTAAGCTTCATTATGCAGTAAATATCCTAACTATTCTATTGTGCGCTACATTTCACTACTCGCAGATTAATCCATTCACAGCCAAACAATAGCAAGAAATAAGATAAACATTCCACACAGAGACACAAATTTACCATGGTTCACCCCCTAGGCTAAGTCCACAAAGATTTGGTTGTCTTTTCTCTTTTATTATTCTTCATCAAGTTTATTTTGTTATGTGCATTACATGTGAGGTTGACAAGATCACACTAAGATTCACATCTTGGAACCTTACCCTCGATTACAATGCGTCTCTTTGTCTCTCTACTCATATCTCTATCTGTATCTCAGTATTGATACTAGATCTCTATGCAATTCTTCCTTTGCTCATGCTAACCTCCTGAACTAACTCTTTTCTTCTCTCCACTACAATATATTTATATTACAAAAGGGGGTTAAATTACCCGTTACACAAATGACCAAAACCTTAACCCACTAACCCTAGGTATATTAGGTTTGTCCACTTTATAAATCCCTAAGTGCAGTTGGTCCAAAATCCAATTGTTTTCCTCAATGATCCACAACTTTCCTCCTTCCTTTGACTTTCCTACTTTCTTAGCACTAATTTTTCCCTGTTTTCCAGTGCGCGCTCCTTTTTTGGTTCATTTCCTAACTGAATTCACTAATTACTACGTTTTTCCCAAAATTGGCTTGCGCCAACAGGCCCCCAACACTCATGTTATCACTAAAATTTCGTCCGCAAATGGTTACAAGAATCCAACATCTTCAAACAGCTATTAGTTCACCCATGGACCAAAATTACCAAAACAGCATTTCCAAAAGGTCCAAAACTATACAATCGATTATAAAATCAGGATGCACTATGACTATACAGGGCGCGCACACACATGCACCATCAAGAAACACAGGAAAAGCACACATGCGCACGATGCACGAATGTGGATGCTAAAAGCCGTGCACACTTGAGAACAACGCATTTATGATGTTGGTCGGCCTCCCACCCACTTCTGGTTCATCTTCCAAGTCGATTTGACATCCAAATCTCGGTTGGATCTGGCTGAGTGGTTGGTCAAAGACCTAAAGGTGCCCTAAACAACCCCTTTTCACACTAAAAGTTGGTTGCACAATACCTCAAAGTGGTGCTATAAAACAAGGCCATGGGTGCACTACATCTTCAAGGAATTCATTTGCAAGGTTATGTTGTTGCTATTCTCTTGGGGAAACCTCTTTTCTCATCAAGGGCATACTAGCACCATTCAATTTGGGCAATCCACATCACCTTTTGAGTGGGTTAGCTTGGAATTCTTTCACCATTTCTTTCAAGTTTTCAAGTTGTAAGAAGAGATCAATCTTGGGGGTCCAAGAGCCCTCCCTTGGAGGAAGAAGGGACCCAAAGTCCCCTTTCTCTTTGGTGTTTTCTTTTCACTAATACAATCCTTTCCATTGGTGACATGAGTCTTGTTTGTTTCTTGTTCTTATGTCCTTATTCACAATAGTTTAATTGTTTTTTCCTTTCCTAGTTTAATTCTTAGCTTAGTCTTTTATGTTTATTCTTCTAACCCTTTTATTTTAGTTGTCTTGCTTAGCTAACCCAACTAAGCTTGTAAGAACCTTTGTTTTTCTCATTTAGGTGACGAAAGAGGCGCAACAGATTGGTGACCCCACTAGGGAAAGGTGTCAATTTCCTACCCCATTTGGGTTATTTTAGCTCTTCTTTTTACTTATTTAACCTCCAGGTACCATAACCAGCCCAAGACGACCTGCAAAACATCAAATTCAAATCTGAGTTGAGAGAGTTCCATCCGAAATTTTATTTATGGCCGTGTGACAATTGTGTGTGGGTTTATTGGCCCACAGTTGTGCATCGTGCACACATGCACCAAAATCACTGCATTACTCAGCGCCTTCTGCGCACCTGCGCTCAAAATTCTTTTTTAGTTCGCACATTGGTGCTTAGAGCGCCTCTGTCTAGTCAGAAACCCGTGCACCTATGCAAAAAAGCACACATTGTAAGTTTTTTTATGATCTATTGAAGGCCCATAGCCTTCTTGAAGATGATTCCATGCATGTTGTAATCTGCACCACACTTACATTCCCTCTCATATAAATGGATTAGTCAAAACACATAGGCACTTAGGGGTTAAAAATCATTATTTTTCCTCTTTTTTCTTTTTATTTTCGCCACATGGATGGCTTGCTTTGACTAAAAGTTGGAATCATTCTACATCACATATAAAACTTGCATTGGCACTAGAAATTGGATATCAAATGTTGAGTATGCTCTTCTCTCGCGCTCCAAAGAAATCTTGAGAATCAGAAAGAGGTTGAAAGACAATTTCATCTCCCTTAAAAAGATAAAATCTTTAGGAGAGGACAATTGCCCCCTCGGGACTCCTCTTAGTTTATTTTTCAAACACATCTCAAGATTGTAACAGGCCCATACATGCCCACATGCTACAAATATAGGATAGTGGTTAAATTTACTTTCTTAGATTAAATCACTAGGGAAGTTTAAAGGTTTTGTAACGGGCCATACATGCTCACATGATCACAATCTAGGATAGTTTCAAAGCTTTCTTAGATTAAATCACATTAGGGAGTTAAAGGAATAGTAAAGGACCCACATGTCCACATGCTAGCTTCCTAGGGACTTTTGAATTTTGCAAGGTTGTACCAATGACATTTAGTTAAATAGGTAATCAAAGACTTGTAAGGACCAAGCAAAGTCCACATGTAGCAAGGTGACACCTAATTCATTAAAAAAATTGGCACACTTTCACTCATTCACACACAAAAGTCACTTCTCATTCACATAGTTTTCATCTCGAAACGTGGAGGTTGAAGTAAGTTTCCTCCAAAGGGATTCCGAAACACCCCACCCTTTTCTTGAAGAAACTATCCACTCCCACTTAATTTCAATGAGATTGGCTCACACCCCCAATCTCTCAAACAACCACATCTAAAAAATTTCTAAAAGCTCACTAAGTTTTCCTCCACAGGAGGTGCCAAAAGAAATCTTTTAGTCTAGGTAGGATTTTGGGGATAGGTATCCAAATAAATCCCCATTATCTAGTTCTCACATTTTCAAAACAATAGAAGTTGTCAAATAGGGAACTTTAAATCCTCTAAGTCAAGTGTTCCTAACACCATAAGGCAGGGAGATACCCGTGAAGGGTTGAAGGCCGAGGTCTGGTTGTTCTGTGCATCCCCCTTTGAGGCACCCACCTCTTGGATGGGATCCAGCTCGTGACCCATTTCTTAGGCCAAAAATCTAAATGTCGCACTTTGACCGAGGTTCCTAGTGACCAAATTTTAGGACATCTACCCAAGTGGCAATTGTGGGCTGCAATTGCACCTTGATCATATTTTGTGTGGCTATTGGGAAATATCAATAGTTCTTTCGGGATATGCCCCCTCTACCCCTCATTATAACTAATTGCTTCATCCTTCACTAGTTTCTCTTCTGGTGTCTTTAGACCCCACTGTCGAGTGCTATTGGAAGGTCCAACACTATTTTGAGAGGAAGGACGTTATGTCTTTTAGGACACGGGCATTTGTTTTCTTTGTTCCCCCACGTGGAAAAAATCCACCTATCAATATATATGCTCCTTTATCAAAACACTTTATGTATGATGCCCTTCTGATTACAGTTGATTTGGATATATATCGTGTAAATTTCAAAAATTGCAGTAAAGGCTCTTGTTTATTTATTTCTCTCACCACCATTCGCACACATTCACTCAGCTAGTCAGACATCATAGGGGACCCACAGAACCCCCGTCATTCCAAATGCTTGCTAAATCTCCCTCCTATTCTAGGGGGAGTTCCTAGTATTTCCAACTCATCGGCTCCACCTTCTCACACTCCTGTGAGTGCCACTATCTTGGGATCATCTTTGCTTGGTTCCACCTTACTTGGGTCCAATTCCCAAGGTCCACCTTCCACTCATTCTCCTTTACATAGAAACGGGAGGGCAACTTCCTCTCAAGGGGGAAGTACAAACCCACCTAGTCCCCTCCAAGGGTCAGGTACTCAGAACACTCACACTACGGCTGGAACTAATCCTATGCCACCACCCCATATGCCATATTTAGCTTCCCTCAGCATACCAGATCTGACTAAACTCACCAATGATCCCATATTGCACAACCCCACATGGCCTGCAATGCCTACCAAAATCCCTTCAGACATCCCCAAGTTTGAAGGAAAAGTAGGAGATGATCCTGCCAACCATATCATGACATTTCACCTATGGTGTTCTTCAAAGAAAGATATGGGTCCCACATGATTTTTGAATCCTTTGCCAAATCATTTTTGACCTTCTTTCAATTACCCATTCGTCATGACAATGGCCTTAAACTACTCTCAGATTTCAAACAAACCACCTCTACAGATATTGTCGACCACATCCATGAATGGCGTCGACGACGTAGCCTCTGCAAAGCTTACGCTACCCCCCAATAGTGTCTCAATTGGTTCCTCAAATGACTTATTTCCCTCCTTGCCAAAGATGTGGCCGCCACCTTCCCCCAGACTAAAGAAGAAGCCATTAGAAAGACCCAATAGTTCGAACTCATCTACGCCCAGTCTAGATACCTATACATAGTACTCCTGGACGCTCCAAGACCCATGCCATTTGGCCAAGACAAACCTAGGATGTCTCACTCAGCAAACGGATTGATTGGTAACACTACACACCACAACCCACTACCTCAACAACCACCCATGTATGGCACACCTCAATATCCATCGGCATATAGAGGAATCCCTTATTATCCTCCTCCCCCTTATCAACAACCATACCCTGTTGCCTTACCTCCACCCATAAGTGGACCCCTGTCGACACCCCTAAACCACCCACCTATCCAACCAAGTGTTGGTACTCCCTCTACCTCAGCCTATACCCTAAGCACTAGTGAAAGCGCCATGCCCTCCTATGTACCTTATGGAGCATCGCCTTAACATAATCCGTACTTTCCATTTTTTGGCCCCTCACAGCCTATGGCTCCACCACAAGGACCACCACACGCAGGGGTTAATTTTCTTCAACCCTCTCCCATTCAGCAATATCAAAATTTTGAACAATTGAACACGGAAAATCCACCCCATCAATCGAACAATACCAGAAAGAAAGGAAAAAATCGGAACAATAATAATCCAAGACCAGGAGGAAACCAGAACCAACCCCAGCAGAACCAGTCTGTCGGGGGCAACCAAAACCAGGGGAATCAAAACCCCCAAGGAGGCAACAACAACAAATGTCAAGGAAGGAACAACAACAATGTTTGGACCACCTTCCCTTGTGCCCTTTGCAGTGAGTTTGGTCACTATACTCACCATTGCCCCCAAATCCCTAACTTTAAGTGGATGAAAGATTCGGTGAATGGACCATGTACCNCCCACACTAAGGAGTGATAAATACCCAACCAGACATGCAGCCTACCCCACCACAGTTGGGACAGTATCCCGATACGGACACCTCTGTCGATCGCACTATCCTCCTTACCAATGAGGAAGAAGTCCTTCTGCAAATGCATAGTCTTCAATATAGCACACCCTCTGAATCTTCTCCCACCACCTCAAAAGAAATTCCAGTCACAATCAGACCCCCTCTCATGACTCCTCACCATAATACTGAAACCCCC
This sequence comes from Picea mariana, assembly GCA_032191745.1. NCBI lineage: Eukaryota > Viridiplantae > Streptophyta > Pinopsida > Pinales > Pinaceae > Picea > Picea mariana. The sequence goes on along the minus strand of JASDQU010374490.1, from coordinate 76,100 downwards.
CTTCGTATTCCTCACATCCCATTATGCAGGAATGTCCACAATACTCAAGCTAGGGAAGCTCATAATTACAGTTTGGTCGATGACTTGGCACAATCTTCGGCTGCCATGTCAGTCTTAGAAGTCCTTCAAACTTGTCCCACCCAATAGAAGTCCTTTCTTTCTTCCCTGGGAGAAGTTGACCCGGTCGATACTCGACTCATCACATTTGACCTCAACATCGGAGAACCTCGCCTCCCTGATCTTATTTATGTTCAAATCCCTGTAAAAATTTAGAACATTACAGTTCACCGATGCATCATTGATGAAGGAGCATCCACCTGTATCATGTCCAAATCTGTATGGTAGAAACTTGGTTCCCTCGAACTCATACCATCTTCCATTACCTTAAGAGCCTACGATGGCAGACCCTCATCTCCCAAAGGACTCTTCCAAAATGTCCCCGTCGAGCTCAGGGGAAAAACCGTTCTGATTGACATTGAGGTTATTGATGCCCCACTCAAATACAATATCTTGTTTGGTCGTAGCTACATGTATGCTATGAAGGTCGTCGCCTCTTCTATGTTCTGAACCATGATGTTTCCCCATAATGAAAAGATCATTACCATCGATCAAGTATCACATTACGAGCCTAACCCTTCATCCAACATCGATAACATCCTCCCTTTTATCCAGACTAATATTGATGCCTATCCACTCATTAAGATGGGCCCCATAATCTTCAAAGACCCATCCTTGCTAGGGACATACCATGAAGCACCACCGCTCCTCCATACCTCAGCACAAGTATGTGTTATATCCTCCAACGGAACGACAACTGAAAAAAACCTCCCTCCCACCAAGGCCTCTTTCATCCCTGATGTCCCACTAGTCACAGAACTTCTCCCTCAAGAATCCCCTGGAACTAATTCAACTCGACCCATTCCAGATATTCCCTAGGGCCAAATCCCGGTTTGGGAAAAATTCCCCCAAGCCATTACCCAAATCTCTTTCTTTTACCCCCCACCAAGTGTACAAGCTTTCCAGGTCGTTGCAACGCTTACCCTTCCTAATATGGTGCTGGCAATCCCAGTTTGGTATTTACATCCACCTGAGATGGTTCCTCAACCATCCCTCCCTCCCCAAATAGAAGGAATCTCGATGCAGATTCCCATACTCACTCCCACCATACCCCCTACACCCCCACTCACTAACCCCCCTACTACAGATGGGGTTAGGAAAAAGAATAAGGAGCCCACAACTCCACTTCCCCCACGCATCCAACCTCCTTACACACTATGCGAGAAATACAGACACCCCACCAACAAATGCCCATCTCTCCCTGAGTTACGTAATCTCATCCAACTCCCTCGAGCACCACCACCGCTCGTCACTTCCTCCAGTATTGCTGCTATCTCACAGAACACAAGTAACAAAGGATTGTGAACCAAATTCACATGAGCCATCTATTCAAAATATGGCCATTACACACACCACTGTCCAGCGTTACCTCAATTCTGATGGGCACTAACAGCTGTATGCCAAAGCTTTCAGCAAACACCCACCACAATTTGTGTCACCGACATCCATTATGTCACAACCTCATTCAACGAACACATGATATGTCCTTTCTCTCTATGTGAATCACTTGATCATTTCACATATCAATGTCCTATGATCATTGAATACAGGCGTCTTCAACTGGCCCCTATTCAAAATCATACCCCCCCCTCCTCCAACAGACCCGATAAATACCCTTACCCCATCAATTGATATGGTTCATATCTTCCCACCAGAACTTGAGGCACTCCCTTCTCCCCCATGGTTCCTAGATAATTTATATGAGGAGTTACCCCCAAATCCCCCCAATTCTCCAATTCATTTCCCCACAAACATTCCATGCCCGACTACCATTTTTAACCCACAATATCTGAATATTTGGTTTATGTCAAGCAAACCATCGCAATCCCCCTCCATCAATCCCCCTATGTCTTTATCAGAAGGAGACAACACCATAGTGACAGTCATCGAGGTCACTCCTCTTGATCCCCTATGTTCATGCCAGTCTCATTGTGATGAAGATATCCTCAAGGAGTTAACTACCCCTGATTTCTCATGGGATGCGCTCCACCACAGAGCACTCTTTCTTTAACAGGAAGCCTTCATGTCTCCTAACCAACACCCCATATATGTAGTCGAAACCAAATATTTTCTCCCATCAGGGCATATAGATTGGTTGAATAACCCTATCCCTACCCCTGACACTTTCGACGAAGGAAATATGGCCAATATATCCCCAACCATCAAAATAGATATTTCCATCAAATCTGGAATTATCGAGGAAATCACCATTGGCACTGCATGCTCTCCAAAAGAACTCACCGCCTACAAAACCCTCTTCCAGGAATACCAGGACATTTTCTCCTGGTCATACACAGAGATGCCTGGCCTTGATCCCTCTATTGTTGAACATCACATAGACAGTTGGCCTGATATCACACTCATCCACCAAAAATAGCGACCGCTACACCCATCCAAAGAAGCAGCCATCAAAGTCGAGATTGACAAACTATGTGTTGTAGGGTTCATTTACCCCATAGCCTATACGTTATGGGTCTCCAACCCTGTCCCTGTTAACAAAAAACAAGTCACTATCCATGCCTGTACGGACTTCCACAACCTCAATCACGCCTGTCCCAAAGACAACTTTCCAACACCTTTCATCGACCAAATAACTGATGATTGCGCAGGTCACGAGGCTTTGTCCTTCATGGATGGTTTCTCTGGTTACAACCAAATCCAAATTCACCCCTCCAATCAATACAAAACTGCATTCACAACCCCTTGGGGCACCTTTGCGTATCGTTTCATGTCATTTGGCCTCAATAATGTCGACGCCACTTTCCAACGGGCCATGACATACGTTTTTCAAGATCTGGCTCATATCATCCTCGCATACTTAGACGGCCTCACCACTCCATCTAAGAAACGCACTCATCATCTTGATGATCTACGAATCATCTTCCACGGGTGTCATCAGTACAATATCCACTTGAACCCCCTCAAGTGCGTATTTTGTGTCACAACTAGGTGCCTTCCTGGGTTCATAGTTTCCCAATGTGGCATTACTATGGACCCCCTCAAAGTCCAAGCCATCACAGAAATTCCACCCCCACAGAATTTACGCCAACTACAGAGCCTTCAAGGAAAAGCCAATTTTTTACGACGCTTTGTCCTATATTACGCTACTCGCGCACATGGCTTCCTTCACTTACTTTGTCACGAAATCCCATTTCAATGGGATAAACATGCCCAAACCGCTTTTGACGATCTCAAAGCAGCTCTCTCCAACACCCCATTGATTACTCCACCTGACTATAACCACGATTATCTCCTCTACATATCAGCCTCAGTCATTTCAGTAGTAGGAGTGCTCATCCAAATAGGGGATGACACCAATGAGAATGTGATTTACTACATTAGTAAAAACCTTTCAGGAACACTCTTGAAGTAAAATCACAAAGAAAAGATAGCCCTCACAGTTGTCCTCACAATCCAAAAACTGCGCCATTACATTCTGCTTCGAACTACCAAAGTCATCACAGATTCCAACCCCATGCATTACTTGCTCATTCATCGACAAATTAATGGTAAATTCGCTCGATGGATCGTCATCCTTTAGGAATACAATCTCAAATTTTCAACACCCAAGAGAAATAAATCTCTCATCCTCACTGAGCTTATCACGGCTTTTCCCTCCGACACAATTAGTCCACCGGTCAATACCAACCTCCCTGATGAACATCTTTTTTTTATCCCCTCAGATGACCCTTGGTATGGCGATCTTCTTGTCTATCTCCGAACACAAAAATTCAGAAACCACCTCTCCAGAGATGATCATCAATGTATTCATCACTAAGCACCTCGCTACCTCCTCATTGGGGACATCTTATATCGGTGAGGAATCGACACCATACTCTGTCAATGCTTAACTATTAACGAGGCCCACAGAGTCTTGAACGACTGCCACAGTGGCTCTTGCGGAGGCCATCTCTCAGGGTTGTCCACCGCTTAGAAAATCATCCATGCAGGTTAATTTTGGCCTACATTATTTCACGACTGCATCCATGTCATGAAATGATGTGATAAATTCCAGACTCACGCCAATAAATCACGCACACCACCTTCTTTTCTACACCCAGTCATCACCACTGGTCCCTTTTGTAAATGGGGCATCAACTTCATGACTTACAACCCTACATCCAGCAACGGAAACAAATACATAGTCATTGCAGTTGATTACTTTACCAAGTGGGTTGAAGCCATGCCTACCTTCAACAACACTGCTGACACAGCAGCGCGTTTTTTCTTTAACCACTTCATATCCCGCTTTGGAGTACCACTCCAACTAGTCTCTGAACATAGGAAACATTTCAAGAATGAGATTTTCATGGAACTCTCATCCCAGTTAGGATTCTCCCATGAGTTTGTCTCACCATACTACCCTTAGTCCAACAGACAGGTAGAAGCAGTTAACAAGGTCTTAAAATCTATGTTGCAATGCATGGTTAACAAACATAAAACCAATTGGCATCATATGTTATTTTCCATGCTCTGGGCTTATCGCACAGCAGTCAAAATTTCCACTGGTTTCACACCTTTTCATCTAGTCCATAGGGTTGAGGCCACTCTTCCCATCGAGTGTGAAATTCCCACCTTACGCACCACTATTGAGATATTACTCGACATTGCCCCAATAGAGTAGCGTTTGCTGAACTTAGAATCCCTAGATGAAGATCATCGATCTTCATTACAGAACAATGAAGCAGCCAAAAAATGATGAAAGGCCACCTTTGATCACCATGTCAACCTTCGCTCATTTAACGAAGGAGGCCTCGTCCTCGCTTACGATATCGCTCACGATACCCTTGGCCATGGCAAATTCGAGTCCCTATGGCATGGACCGTACATCATCCAACATTGCCTCACTAAAGGTGCATACATCCTAGCCTCCCCCGAAGGCCATCCTCTCAAGGAAACCGTCAAACGGGTTGTACTTAAGGAAATTTTACGCCTGAGCATAGCTATACTACACTAGGATTTTTCTTTTTTTTACGTCTTTTGTAGAGTTTTTAGTCTTCTTTTATCCATACCTCCCGTCTAATCTATCACTCATGTTATTGACATATGCCACCTCCATTGGCCTACCACATCGGTTACACCGATGGAGCTAGCCGCTGGACACAAAATCTCTCTTCGGATGCTTGGGCCCTCTATTCACCTTCACATGACCTTCTCCACACTAGCGGCATATGTTTAGGCTCAGCCACCAACAATCAAGTAGAGTACACCACCATTGGTCTCCTCGTTGAGGCCAATCATCGCCATATGTGTCACCTTAGTGTCTTATTAGATTCCCAACTTGTCGTCCTCCAGCTCAACAATGTATACCGTATCCGTGATCCTTGCCCCTTCCACAAATACCTGCAGGTTAGACGTTTATCTCAACATTTTGATTCCATTACATTTGCACATATCCCAAGACAATTCAATCAAATAGCAGATAACATGGCTAACATTATACTAGATTGTCATATATCACATCAAGACATCTTCACATACACATAAACCATCAGAAGTTTGTCACAGCATATAGATTAGACATCATCCACTACATCAAAAACCAAAATCATCAACAGCAAATACATCACACATGTACAAAAAGATCCAAAAATGTATANATATCGACCCACATGTCATAAAGTGTTTACAAAAATAGTACATCGCTCGTAGGCAGGTGAATCACCTCATCCCTACCAATAAAAAACTGGATGTCACAACTATACAAATGGGCTCACCAGCCTATATCAGATACATAACTACATATCTAGCAGCCCTCAGGGCACCTCTAGTGCTCCAGCACCAAGTCCTCCCTCTGGCGTAGGTACCCCACCAGCTCAAGGTCCCTCGGGTCCTAGAGGCAATCGTCTAGTCATTGCATCTCCGGCTACATCTGCTCTACGGATTAAGGTCCGCAACTCTGCCAACATCCCAATACACTGCTCTAGGATCCCCTCATCCTGGATTCATACCCACATCCTCTCGGGCACTCCCTGTAGAAACACCTCTAGTTGGCAGCGGAAATCATCAAACTCTCCCCTGGCCTCAGCCAAAGGAGTATGTAACGGCCCTGCCCCGGGGCCATCATAACGGTGTCTCTGGGCTGCTCTATCATCATCATCGGGCCTCTCCCCAACATCCTCTCGACTTCGCCTCTCCCCTGCTTGCAACTCTCCCCGCGGTGGTCTCACAGGCCCCTAACGGGCTGGCGCTCGGATCATCTCGACCTCTTGTCCACACGGTCCCACATCTAAACAAATAAACACATGATAGCATCAACATCCATACAAATATAAACCATATGCTATACTATCTAAAAAACAAATCAACAAAACCAGTAACCAACACATCATACCTCGGCGATCGAATACCTTTTCTGGAGGTAATATCATCTCAGGGTCATCATGAAAATCTATCCCACTGTATGGAAACAGCAATATGATCTGTGGCATCTGATGCCACACCTGTGTAGCCTCGGTCATGAAGTAGTGGCCACCCTCCCCACCCCCATGACAAACCAAAATCGTCGACCACCGACGCAGTCGTGGCTCTCGTGCTCCCGGCGAGTCTAACAAAACTCTCGGGTGCAACATCGGCACCCTCTCTAGAAACCAAGCCACCAAGATAGATCTAAAGGCAAAATCCCCTGAGTCGGCCACTCCACACCTGGTGAGTTGTCCCACCATCTTAGCGTGCAGCATCAAGCCCCAGGAGAAATTCTCACCCCCTAGTGCCCGCTTCATGATCCTCAATTGGCCACCACTGATACACTAAGTCACGAGTGACCCATACACTCTCACAACCATCGCTGCCATGCAATGATGTACCAGGGCATCCATCACCCCAATCCTCACCACCGGCCTCGACATAAAATCCTCTCTCGAACAATATGTCCAGGCAAGGGTAGCCAACTACCCCTCTCCAACTACCACCAGCTCGACCGGTAGTAGGGTTCCCTGAAAAGGGAGCCCGGTCAGAAAATAGACATCCTCCTCAGCAAAGAATTCCAAGTGCTCCCCACGCACAATAAAATACTACAACTTCGGACTCCACATCAAGATCAGGAATTACAGCAGATACTCATGTGCCCTCAATAGTGGGCACTCAAAAAACTTCAGCAGCCCACAGGCCGCCAAAGCACCATGAACAGCTAGCTCCTCATCCCTCATGGCCTCCCTCAATCGGGACTAGTCCCTCTCTCTCCAATGGATCAGAATCGTCCCAAATGATCACCTGCATCCACATATATAGTGCTCGATCAGCCATCACAAAAACACCAAAATCTCCCACAAAAAAAAAAAAAAAAAATGGGAGATAAGTTTTCTCACCCTCAGCTTTGCCTCAAAGGCACGGCTATTTTTCCCATAGGCACGCACACATGCGCACTTGTTGACCCCATAGGTGTGCATGTATGCATGCCTGTTAAGCCTACAAGTGCGCACCGAATGCGCACTTGTTCACTACACAGTTGTGCACTCATGTGCAACTGTCAACAACACAGTCGCGCACATATGCGCGGATGTGTTTCGGATAGGCGTGCACCCCATGCATGCATGTTTTCCCAAATAGCATGCCGCCCATGCGCGTCTATGCCCATTACTGTTGCGCATTCATGTGCAGGTCACCATCGATCACCCACACATTTGGGGGGCCACAACCCTAAAACCCCACCGTACAGCCCTCTGTATGATCCTACCCAAAAATTGACACCTAACTACTGTACAGGAGGATGAGACCACTAACCTGACTCTCGCACCTCCCGGATCGGATGCCTCACACTCCTGGAATCTTCGAATCTTCTTTGCAATCTCCTCTCTAACCACTATAGCAACAAGTACAAATGAGTTTGCAATATGGGCCCTACAGCTATATATAGGCCCTTTTTGCCAAACTTCCAAACTCAATTCTGGGAGCTCCGAGCATCCATTTTTTGATTTGTCTTCAGCCACGAGATCATCACCCCATCATCTACATCAAGATATTCCTCGGGATATTTTTCATTCTTAGCCCCCGGGGAGCCTTTTTGTTCATACCTCGTTCAAGTACGCATGCTCATATTCAAAATTATCAAATAAATGGTTATATGTTCAATTATCTTCCGATATTGTTCATGTCAGGTATTTGGTTGTCATGTGTGCAAGTACTTGGTCATCACACACCAGCGTGACCCCTTTAGGTATACAATCGACACTGGCATGTAATCATTCCCTATGAATCTCAATTGCATCTCTAGTCACACCCTCTGAAATTTTCCTTTAGGGCCCCTATATCTGGCTCTGCAGTATTGTCACCTCCACTGCATTTTGGGTACTGTCACTCGGTAGCACTCTCCCCCACATGAGTTTCCCCACTCATAGCCCCCCTTGGCACTTTGACACTCATGTTGTTTTAAACCTTTAGGGATGGGAGTCCCGATAGTCTTACATCATGTCGCAAATCAGCCACATACTCCTTCTCCTCATTTTGCTAGCCTACCCAATGGACTCCCAAGGCACTTCCTCATAGTTTTATTTTGAATGCACTTCTGCAGCATCATTTACCATCCATTTCATCCACTGCTGGTTTGTCCATCTTAATCTTTCCCTCCATACATTTCCCTACTATAGAATCCCACCTATGGGGCCCCAACCCCCCACTTCTTTTTTAACCAACTTGTGCCATTCTCGGGCCAAGCCATCTCACACTGGGGCACCCATTTCTATATCTTCATTATTGTCCCCACTGATTTCTTAATTCCTTTTGTAATTAAACCATTGTTTCCAGCATCTTACATAGCTTTTTGTTGTCACCTTTGACGACCTTATTCCTTTTTGGAAAATGCAACCCATGTCTCCCTTGGTTGGGGCATTTCTTATCACCTATTTTTGTTGACATCGCCCATAAACTATGAGTATCCCACAGGCCACCTACCTCTGCTCTCTAAGTTTGTTCACTTTGTCCCACCTCTGGCACAACTTATCCCATGTCTCGTTGTCCCCCTGCCACTCGACCTAGTTGAACAGTTGCGGCCACTTATACTTCGCCTATATTCCCAACCAAGGGCAGTCTTGAGTCTCCACTCATCTTGACTTCGTCCATGTACCTCCTCGGTTTCTGACCTCACCTAGTGGATTTCATGAATCCCTTTGCTTCTTGGAGTCGCATCTCCTTTTTTTCCGACTTCAGCACAGTTTCCAGAAGGGCTATAGTATCTTGACTCTCATTACCTTTACAATGAGGAGTCTCGGACGACATAGGGAGAACCATAATTTCTCTCTACTGTCGTTGACCCCCATAACATTCGACCTCAACACTTTCTCATGTTACGGTGGGTCTTACTTTGCGACTATTGCAGTTGTTTTCTATATTTTCCGAAGACCTCTAAACTTTGTTGGGCTATCAATGCCCACAAATTTTGTGATACTTCTTACAGGTGTCATTGCCTACTGTTCAGAGTATTTTTCCTCATCAGAATTGTCCTCTACCTTTATCAAAACTATCCCCAAGGGAAATGCAGTTGTCTACATCAACACACAGTTTCAGTTACTGTACAACACCCTTTTTTTAGTTACATGACATGAGCATGGGGCATGTCCGCATCGTTTGTACACAATTTATTTTCCACACCTTGCAAAAGGTTGGGTCCTACAGGTTCCCTTCTCCCTCCAACGGGTCACTCTTGATACTCTCACTATCGCTCTTTCTTACAATGGTACTCTCAATAGAAGAAACATTGATGAATTTCAGCTATCTGTATGCTCCTAACCTCATCCATCAGGGGGCATCTGTTATCACTGAAATATTGTCTACAAATGGTTACAAGAATCCAGCATCTTCAAACAGCTATTAGTTCACCCATGGACCAAAATTACCAAAAAAGCATTTCCAGAAGGTCCAAAACTATACAATCAGTTATAAAATCAGGATGCGCTATGACTATACAGGCCACATGCACACATGCGCCATCAAGAAACGCAGGAAAAGCACACATACGCACGATGCACGACTATGGATGCTAAAAGCCGCGCACACTTGAGAACGACGCATTTATGATGTTGGTCGGCCTCCCACCCACTTCTGGTTCATCTTGCAAGTCGATTTGACATCCAAATCTTGGCTGGATCCAACTGGGTGGCTGGTCAAAGACCTAAAGGTGCCCTAAACAACCCCTTTTCACACTAAAATTTGGTTGCACAATACCTCAAAGTGGTGCTATAAAACAAGGCCATGGGTGCACTATATCTTCAAGGAATTCATTTGCAAGGTTATGTTATTGCTATTCTCTTGGGAAAACCTCTTTTCTCATCAAGGGCATACTAGCACCATTCCATTTGGGCAATCCACATCACCTTTTGAGTGAGTTAGCTTGGGATTCTTTCACCATTTCTTTCAAGTTTTCAAGTTGTAAGAAGAGCTCAATATTGGGGGTCTAAGAGCCCTCCCTTGGAGGAAGAAGGGACCCAAAGTCCCCTTTCTCTTTGGTGTTTTCTTTTCACTAATACAATCATTTCCATTGGTGACATGAGTCTTGTTTGTTTCTTGTTCTTATGTCCTTATGCACAATAGTTTAATTGTTTTTTCCTTTCCTAGTTTAATTATTAGCTTAGTCTTTTATTTTTATTCTTCTAACCCTTTCCTTTACTATTGTCTTTCTTAGCTAACCCAACTAATATTGTAAGCACCTTTGTTTTGCTCATTTAGGTGATGAAAGAGGCGCAACAACTCACTTGTGGCTCGTATTGATCCACTCAGGTAGTGTGTGCCTCCTGCACTGAATTCTCTAGCTCCTTAAACCTGCTTGAAATTTGTTTAACTTGATATTTTACTTGTCCACTCTTTTCTGTTACAGCCTCCACCATCTCCTCAGTAATGTTCTCCTTCAACATTTCCCCACTGTCCAATTCATCTTGTTCAATATGACCCTTTGTGGCATCAATATCTGTAAGCATTTGTTTTGCACCTTCCTATAGTGGTTCTAAGATAGCTTTCCTTGACTGCTTATCTGCTTGTATAGTCTTCAGCTCTGCCTACAAATTCTTCATTTCTTGTGTACTCCTCAATCTATCAGGTATTACCATTGTTTTATGATTTTTCTTCAGTTCTTATATGGCAATATTTATACCTTCTTCTTTCTAGTCTAACTCCTGAAGATTTTTCCATAGTTTCATGCTCTTATTATACAACTCTATTGCTTCCTGGATTATCAACGCAATGCTCTATGTATGACCTATAACCTTTTTCTCCCTTTGTGTTTTTACTTCTGGTGGGGTGCTAGGTGCTAGTATTTCTATCAACTATTTAATGTGGCTTCTATATATCTCCATATCCTGCACTATTTTCTCAATTTTCTCATATGTTGGTATATTCTCTCCTTACGCACTTTCAAGAATGGTTTTAAATACTTCTTACACCTTCTTTTCTATTCTTCCAGTGCATTGATTTGCTTCTTCCCTCTCTAAATTCTCCTAGTTAAGTTTCATCTCCAGTGTCTTACTTACTTCGTTGGCCACTTGTAAACTTGTAGCATCTGCACATGCCCTCGATTGAATTTCCTGTGCGACACTTATTTGAAGTTTGTACAGTGCCTTAGTTGGAATCTTGGGTAGTGACAAGTCTAAATGAGTTATGTCCTTTAGTGTATTTTTGGTTGTATCCTCATTGACCTACAACATTCCCTGGGTGATATGGAAATGTCCACTCCCCATGGATATGATTTGTACTATCTCCTATTCTGGAATTGTTCTTTCCTGAGAATTTTGTTGTTGTTGCACCTGCTATTTTTGTTGTGTTGTAGTAAGTTGAAATTGTTCCAGTGTATCCTTGACCTCTGTCAATTTCTTGATTATATCCTCCCTATACTTGTCAGCATCATACCATGCCTTTGTCGTGCGATCCTGCACTTTCTCTGTGACTAAATCTGCATCATCATGTGTCAATGTGAGCTGAGGAATCTCTGTGTGCACTTTAATTTTCTTGCGTTGGCTTGCTTCCTGCAACACTGTTCTTTTTAATGGTAGTGTCTTTGTCTATGTGGTTGGAACTAGTATATCCATCTCTGGGAGAATTACACCACATGTTTCCTATGGCATAGGATTATTTTTATCTTTTTTCACTCCTCCATTTGGTTCCACTGTGTGCTCCTTTTCCTAAGTTGAAGCCTTTGGGATAGTATTTTTCTGCCTTGGATTTTTAATGGTTGTGCTACCCCCTGTTTCTTTTTCGTGCTCTCTCACTTTCCTTGTATTTGTTGTCGGGTTGGTTAAATTCTTTGAAGGGCCAACCTCTACTTGCTTCTTATATATTGGTACCCTTTTTGGGATCACTGACACCTTCCATTCTTCAGGCCAATCTTTCATGGCCCACTGCACTTCTTCCCCTATGACACAATATCTCAATTGTAGCCATTCCTTCTTAAGATCCCTCTTAGCTTAGATCCACATGCTATTTCTAGAATTCTGAAAGTTAGTTATTCCTTGGTTCTCCCTCAACACTTCTGGTGGTATTCTCCATGTATTATCCATCTTCTTCTGCACCTCATCAAAAAACATGGTGAACATGCTAGAATTTTCCTTCCTTTTCCATGGATATAAAGTATGCCATAATGTGGTGTATTTTTCTACGCAACATTTCCCTAGCCTCTAGTAAAATGCATTGTATTTCGTTTCTCCCCAACCAACCAATGATATCAATATGATTAACTATGAATAATGAAACTATGTACTTAAATCCTACGCATCCTTTCAATTCTCCAAAAAAATAATTTAGTAGATATGGAGCCCAACTAAGTAGACCCCCCTTTGTGCACTGCATGATTGCTTCTATTACTCCTTCAGGGGATTCCTCTTTGCAACATTTCCTTAAAAGTTTACATGCCATAATTTTTGTCGCAAAATTCATTGCTAGATCATTTATCTGTCTAATAACCATTCCCCTAGATCCTTTGTCTATCCCATATTTATTTTTTATCTCATCTGACATGGATTTTTCTTTGGTTTTATTATCCATGTATTTCTTTGGTTTTATGTTGTCTATTGGTATTCCTATTATTTCTGCAATTAAGTCAACATCTATGGATACAATCCTCTCCATCCATAAGATGCCTCCATGTACTAGTGCCAGTAGTTGTTTGACACATGCATTTATATAGTTTCCTCTCCCAAAGTGAGGAATGTCTAGCAGGTTCATGATCCATGTCTTATATAGTCATGTAACCCATTGTTTTGGCTCCAAAATGGGATCCCATGATGGACCCTATACTCTAGTCTCCATGTACATTTGTTGCGTAAAATCAAGGAACTTCCCTATTTCTTCCACATCATGATCAACATTCTTCAATTTGTCACCAACTACTTTGACTCCTTCAAGTATCTGTGATAGTGACAGTGCTAGTTCCTTCTTCTTGATTGTTTTTCTTGGCACGATAGGTTTTTCCCTAGTATTCTTCTTTTCTGTTGATGGCCCTTCCATTTCCAGTTGGTTCTCTTCCTCATCTTCTTCAATGTATGACTCTTACTGGTCTGTAATATCCTCAACCTGCACTTGTTCCTTCGACTATTTTGTTAGCTCTGTTACATGGTGTTGTACTTCATCAGACTCTATTTGTTCATCATTTTCCTCATTTAGAAGTACCTATGATTGTGTTGTTCCTAATTTGATTTTTTGTGTGGGGTTTTACTCTATGCTAGGGTTTTATGTTTCTCCTCGTGGGTTGACATCCATTTCCTCTATCACCGGATCCTGCTCTTCTACAATGATGGCACTAATTGGTTCAATGAATGGAGATGGGATTTCATCCACATCCACCAATCCTTCTGTTTGATTTAATTTTTCTCCATCAACGGCTATGTCATGTTCAAAATTCATGGAACTCCATGTTTTTCTTGCAATCCAACTGGGATCTCTGAACTTTGGTGGTGCCATTCTGCTAAATATTTAAACGGTTGCTCTGAATCTTAACTGAAACCCTCTGAGTCATTTGATCACACTAGGTTTTCTTCCTTAGCACTCATTTGCACAAAGTCACAATGATTTTTTCCATGCATGATTTCCTTCTTTTATAATTCATGCCATAAATGCTCTGTCGCGTCATACTTTTACGATCACCACTTTTACTTTTTTTGGCTACTTTCTCTATCGACGCATTTTTTTTCTGTCTCGTCAAATTTCTCTGGAACATAGTGTATTCATGTTATTTCATACCACTTACTATTGGTTGCACGTGGTATATTCTAACTGTATGTTTTAACACTTATCTATCTACTACATCTTTTTTTATTTTTCTTATTTTCCCACTTTTTTTCTTTCTTTTTCAGCTTCTACTATATACACTATGTACAATTATGATTTTTTGTGTTGCAACTACTAAGGGTTATTGGGTCGAATGTCCCTATACAGTTTCAGTCGACTACCATTCACCAATCCTTGAATCTCTTTACCTGTTGGATATTGTAACTGCATAACACCTCCATCTATGATATATTTTATCTCATATGGCCCTAGATAATGCATCTCGAATTTCCCTAGGTGTTGTAAGTATTTTTTGTCATAGAGGAGAACCAGCTATCATTCCTTAAAGTTTTTCTTCTTAATGTGTATATCATGCCAAGATTTTTCTTTGGATTTATGTACTTCCCGGTGGAAACCATCCATAATCCTGTCTTCTTCTAATTCCATGAGTTGAGACAATATTTCTTGAGTTGTGCCTCTTTATTTCATGTTTGTAATGGTTGCAATGCACAAACTAGGTATCAAATATTATAAAGGGACTATTGCTTCCTGACCATACACCAATCTGAAAAGTGTTTTCCTTATGAGTTTCTTGCATGTGGTTCTATAAGTCCATAATACTACTAGTATCTTCAGATCCCAATCATCCATATTTACATTGCAAATTTTGGTTAAGGAATTCTCCAATATTTTATTAAATGCTTCAATTGTTCCATTAGCATGACGATGGTATGGATTGCTCTTATGATGGTATATCTCAAATTCTTCAGTCATTGCCTGGATAGTACTTTTGATCAAATGAGTTCCTTGATCACTCATTGGCATTATAGGGCATCCAAATCTTGTATTTACTTTTTCAAACAGAAAGTTTGTTTCAGTTTTTGCACTGCAATCTTTTACTAATGTTGCTTCAACCCATATGGTTAGATATTTTATCAGTGTAAGGATGTACCTTGTTCCTAATCTTCTAATTGGTGGGTTGATTGGTCCTACAAATTCTACTTCCCATTTTTCAAAAACTTTAAGGGTTACCTGAGGTTTTAGGGCCATCTCATCCCCCTTAGATGGATTTCCTACCCTCTAACAGACATCACAAGTCTGGTAATACTCCTTTGCATCTTTTGAAATTGTTGGCTACCATAGTCATGCACACAATATCTTCTGCGTAGTGGAATTTTCTGCATAGTTTCCTCCAACTATTCCTTCATGTGCTTCTGCAAAGATGATAGGAAATTCATTCTCCATGACACATCTCCTTAGAATATTATATGCACCTAGTTTATACAAGTGTCCTGCAATGAGTTGGTAATCTGCAGCTCTAACCATCAAATTCTTCTTTTGGGCCTTTATTTCAATATTGACTTTATTTATCTTCAATGGTGCAACAAATTCTTCTAATTGTAAATTTGGGCCTTCTACTTATATTTCCCATTCTACTTTTGTTATCTAAATATCATGCGCGTTTTCTTTTGCTGGGTAATCTTCTGCAACGTGGTAACAATGTAGCAATTGTCTGACTGTTTTTTTATTCTAGTTCTAATAAGTTGTTACAATTTCAACTTCAAGTTCTTCAAAGATATTCTCTTTTATAAACTTCAGTGTTGCATCTATCATTGGATTCTCATGTTCAAATGAAAACATGATTACAAAGTTATGTTGCAAATATTCCCAATTTACAGTTCCTCTGCGTAGTTCTAGTTTTGTATACCAATTTCTTGGTATGCCTTCTAATGTATGAATGAAGTGATGTGGCCATTCCTCTAGTGGTACCAGTCTCCATTGAGTTATGCATATGTATATATGTTCTCCGGGTTGTCCTATTCCATCAAATTTCTCCATATATTTATTCTCATGTTCTGCACCAAATCTGATGTGCAGTAATCTTTTGCATTGGTACCAATCATGCATCTTTTCTTCGTGAGTACCCCACCAACGTGTAGGTGTTTCTTTCAAGGAAATATCTAAAACTAATAACCTTTTGAATTTCCAATACTTCTAACTCAAACTTTGTTAAAAATTCTTCCAAATTATTTTGACCATAAAAACTTTGAGGTTCTCTTACCTCTGATCCAATCCATCTTAGTGTGCATGTCATTCTTACACATATTTTGGTAGATATCTCATGTAAGGATTGTTTCCAATTCTCTATTCCTGTGTCATAATCTGAAGCACAAGTAATGATGCGTATCCAACTAAGCATTCCATTTGTTTTTGGGTTAATGTAATCTTCCTCGCGCATGGTAGTTCTATATAACTAATTTATTTCTTCTATGATGAATTTTTTTGTCACTGGTTCAACATATATTCCACCTCCTGAAGGATATAATGGTGTTATGACTCTGTATTCTCCTAATTCAAAAATCAGTTTCTAGGTTTCAATTTGATGATAACTTGATTGTCAAATTCCCAATCCAATCCCAACAATGTTGGATAAGGTGTAGTATTATCCATTATATCAATTACCTCAAAATATTCCATAGTGCACACACCATCTAAATCCACAGGTATGCCTTTCAATCGACCAATTGGTATTACTCTATGTTGGTTTTCTATTTTCAGTTGAATAGGTGAATAACCCTGTGTAAGTTCCCCCATGCATTCCCATGTATTCTTAGAAATAAAATTTGCCTCATATCCCAAATCTAATATGATATCACCCATGTTAAAGTCTCCAATATTTTCATTCATTCTAAACTCCCTATTTGTTATTGTCTTCCTATGTTAAGGTCCTAACCCGCACATAGGTAGATCAGTGTATTCGGATGTAATAAAGGTCAATATTAATAAGGCCTTTCAATAAAATAGAATAAGGCGGATGTAAGAAGACCTAATAGAAGATTCCGCTTCTAGAAGGATNGACTTTGAGGAGCGCAAAAGTAATCTTTTCTCTATTCGAAAAGTTATGGACAGAAAAATACCCTTCTAGTAGATTCAACCACTTTTCTATAGCATCTGCGTTTATCTGACCTTCAAATATAGGAATATCAAAGTTTATTTGTACCTTGAAGGGGGTGGCTCCTCCATTCAAAGAATATGCGTCGCCTATTGGTAGTCGCTAAAGGATTTGCGCGAAACTATCCATCATCTCGTTCCTCTGTTACGTGAGGGCTTCCTCAATCAACAGTTTGAAAGGATCTCCTATCCCATCATCTTTATTTTCTCCTGCCATGAGAGGTCAATTGGGCATGTGAGATCTTCTGTCCTCAAGAGAAACAAGCTCGAGACCCAACTCTTTGTACTCCGACCTCATTGGGGACATGCATTAAGATGACAAGGAGCAGACCGCTCTGATACCACTGATCCAAATTTTATGAGCAGAAAAAAATGAATACAGATTATTAATAGGTGCTTAACACAAAATAACAGAGATACAATAAAACTGGTTTTATATTCAATAACAAAATAAGTTGAAACTGTAAAATGCAGTGGAAACAAGCTTGCTAGAATGGTGGCGGCTTATCTCCGAGAAGAGATGTGACGGCTACGTGCATTCGCAAGAACAAGATTACAATGAGGCTATGAAGGAATTTTTTACAATAAACAAGAATTCCAAAACCCTAGACATCCAAAAACCTAACCCTAGGAGATGAAGCGCCAAAAGTCATGTGAGCCCGATTTAAGTTAGTACATCAACTTCCCGAGGTTGTAACTTTTGCATACGATATCCGTTTTAAGCATGAGATAGCCCATTGGACAGGTATCATTGAGGAGATTCATTTTGGGGGCTCAATCATTCCTTTGGCTATCATTGAGGAGCTTGATCCTGAAAAACCTTCATTTAGGCCCTCATAATGGCCCCGTAAGATAAAACTGCTAAAAATAGTAAATTGTCAAAATTGTCAGAAAACTGTTTTGAGCCAGTTGGAAAAGGTGGGTGGCCACCAATATCCATCTGAATCAGTGAGACTAAATTAAAGTTTGATGAAAATGTTAGTCTCTTGTTTTTAAAGTTAAGGAAGGTTTGTAGGTATGTGATCATATTCACCAGGTGTATTATAGAGTTACAAATCAGATTTGGATGATGAAATTGACGAGGGATTTTGGTTGCGGTACATGTTGGGTACATGGTTGAGACAAGTAGTTGATGAGTTGGCACATACATGAGGTTTATAGTTGATGATGTTGGTACATCTTGATGAGTCATAGTTTATGTGTATTTGATGCATGATTGGTACAAATTTAGTGCATGGTTGATCCACTCATTGATGATACAGGTTGAGGTATAGGTTGGTGCATGGTTGATGCACTTGTTTATGGTACAGGTTGATTACAGGTTTTTTGGTACATGTTGTTTGTTAAGGTCCTAACCCGCACATAGGTAGATCAATGTATTCGGATGTAATAAAGGTCAATATTAATAAGGCCTTTCAAATAAAATAGAATAAGGCGGATGTAAGAATACCTAATAGAAGCTTCCGCTTCTAGAAGGATCTTCCTCTAGATGCTTCTCTTAATAGACATATTTAGTATAAATAAGAGGCGAGGGTATGAGAACCCTAGCTTGGAGATAATTGTAACAGAGCACTGCTCTACTGGAGGTTGCCCCCTCGAAGAGGCCTGTGAACATTTCTATCTGAATCAAAGTGGTATTTTTGTTGCTATTTCATATATCATTTCTGTGTATTGTGAAGATTATGCTGGATATTTTACTGCCATTCTGTCATTTCTAGCATTTCATTTCTGTTCTGCATATTTTATATATCTGGTATCTTGCAAGTGGTATCAGAGCACTTTCCTTGGCAGAAATTGTGGGTATTTTTTTTCCAGGGTAGAGACGTATTCCGACATCTTTAAGCCACAGAGATCTGTTGTTACGCGCATAAACCTGTGGTTGAGGGATTC
>JASDQU010374490.1:41315-53927 GCA_032191745.1 Picea mariana | reverse complement strand
CTCCAATTCATTTCCCCACGAACATTCCATGCCCGACTACCATTTTTAACCTACAATATCTGGATATTTGGTTTATGTCGAGCAAACCATCGCAATCCCCCTCCATCAATCCCCCTACGTCTTTATCAGAAGGAGACAACACCACAGTGACAGTCACCGAGGTCACTCCTCTCGATCCCCTATATTCACGCCAGTTTCATTGTGATGAAGATATCCTCAAGGAGTTAACTACCCCTGATTACCCATGGGATGCGCTCCACCACAGAGCACTCTTTCTTTAACAGGAAGCATTCACGCCTCCTAACCAACACCCCATATATGTAGTCGAAACCAAAGATTTTCTCCCATCAAGGCATATAGATTGGTTCAATAACCCTATCCCTACCCTCGATACTTTCGACGAAGGAAATATGGCCAATATATCCCCAACCATCAAAATAGATATTTCCATCAAATCTGGAATTATCGAGGAAATCCCCATTGGCACTGCATGCTCTCCAAAAGAACTCACCGCCTACAAAACCCTCTTCTAGGAATACCGGGACATTTTATCCTAATCATACACAGAGATGCCTGGCCTTGATCCCTCTATTGTTGAACATCGCATAGACAGTTGGCCTGATATCACACTCGTCTGCCAAAAACAGCGACCGCTACACCCATCCAAAGAAGCAGCCATCAAAGTCAAGATTGACAAACTACGCGTTGCAGGGTTCATTTACCCCATAGCCTATACATTATGGGTCTCCAACCCTGTCCCTGTAAACAAAAAACAAGGCACTATCCATGTTTGTACGAACTTCCATGACCTCAATCACGCCTGTCCCAAAGACAACTTTCCAACACCTTTCATCGACCAAATAATCGATGATTGCGTAGGTCACGAGGCTTTGTCCTTCATGGATGGTTTCTCTGGTTACAACCAAATCCAAATTCACCCCACCAATCAATACAAAACCACATTCACAACCCCTTGGGGCACCTTTGCGTATCATGTCATGCTATTTGGCCTCAAGAATGTCGACGCCACTTTCCAATGAACCATGACATACGTTTTTCAGGATCTGGCTCATATCATCCTCGCATACTTAGACAGCCTCACCACTCCATCTAAGAAACGCACTCAGCATCTTGATGATCTACGAATCATCTTCCACGGGTGTCATCAGTACAATATCCACTTGAACCCCCTCAAGTGTGTATTTTGTGTCACAACTAGGTGCTTTCCTGGGTTCATAGTTTCCCAATGTAGCATTACTGTGGACCCCCTCAAAGTCCAAGCCATCACAGAAATTCCACCCCCACAGAATTTACGCCAACTACAGAGCCTTCAAGGCAAAGCCAATTTTTTACGACGCTTTGTCCTAGATTACGCTACTCACACACATGGCTTCCTTCACTTACTTCGTCACGACATCCCATTTCAATGGGATAAACATGCCCAAACCGCTTTTGACGATCTCAAAGCAGCTCTCTCCAACACCCCGTTGATTACTCCACCTGACTATAACCACGATTATCTCCTCTACATATCAGCCTCAGTCATTTCAGTAGAAGGAGTGCTCATCCAAATAGGGGATGACACCCATGAGAATGTGATTTACTACATTAGTAAAAACCTTTTAGGAACACCCTTGAAGTAAAATCACAAAGAAAATCTAGCCCTTGTAGTTGTCCTCGCAATCCAAAAACTGCGCCATTACATTCTGCTTTGAACTACCAAAGTCATCGCAGATTCTAACCCCATGCAATACTTGCTCAG
Source organism: Picea mariana (assembly GCA_032191745.1). Classification (NCBI taxonomy): domain Eukaryota; kingdom Viridiplantae; phylum Streptophyta; class Pinopsida; order Pinales; family Pinaceae; genus Picea; species Picea mariana. Next base: position 52,165 of record JASDQU010374490.1, on the reverse strand, counting down.
TCATTGACAAATTAACGGTAAATTTGCTCGATGGATCATCATCCTTTAGGAATACAATCTCAAATTATCAACACCCAAGAGAAATAAATCTCTCATCCTCACTGAGCTTATCACGGCTTTTCCCTCCGACACTATTAGTCCACCGGTCAATACCAACCTCCTTGATGAACATCTTTTTTTTATCCCCTCAGATGACCCTTGGTATGGTGATCTTCTTGTCTATCTCCGAACACAAAAATTCAGAAACCACCTCTCCGGAGATGATCATCAATGTATTCGTCACCAGGCACCTCGCTACCTCCTCATTGGGGACATCTTATATCGGTGAGGAATCGACACCATACTCTGTTGATGCTTAACTATTAATGAGGCCCACATAGTCTTGAACGATTGCCACAGCGGCGCTTGCGGAGGCCATCTCTCAAGCTTATCCACCGCTTAGAAAATAATTTGTGCAGGTTAATTTTGGCCTACATTATTTCACGACTGCATCCATGTCGTGAAATGATGTGATAAATGCCAGACTTACACCAATAAAGCACACACACCACCTCATTTTCTACACCCAGTCATCACCACTGGTCCCTTTTGTATATGGGGCATCAACTTCATGACTTGAAACCCTACATCCAGCAATGGACACAAATACATAGTCATTGCAGTTGATTACTTTACCAAGTGGGCTGAATCCATGCCTACCTTCAACAACACTGCTGACACAGCAGCACATTTTTTCTTTAACCACTTCATATCCCACTTTGGAGTACCACTCCAACTAGTCTCTGATCACAGGAAACATTTCAAGAATGAGATTTTCATGGAACTCTCATCCCAGTTAGGCTTCTCCCATGAGTTTGTCTCACCATACTAACCTCAGTCCAATGGACAGGTAGAAGCAGTTAACAAGGTCTTAAAAACTATGTTGCAACACATGGTTAACAAACATAAAACCAATTGGCATCATATGTTATTTTCCATGCTCTGGGCTTATCGCACAGCAGTCAAAACTGCCACTGGTTTCACACCTTTTCATCTAGTCCATAGGGTTGAGCCCACTCTTCCCATCGAGTGTGAAATTCCCACCTTACGCACCACTATTGAGATATTACTCGACATTGCCCCAATAGAGTAGCGTTTGCTGAACTTAGAATCTCTAGATGAAGATCATCGATCTTCATTACAGAACAATGAAGCAGCCAAAAAATGATCAAAGGCCACCTTTGATCACCATGTGAACCTTCACTCATTTAACGAAGGAGACCTCGTCCTTGCTTATGATATCGCTCACGATACCCTTGGCCATGGAAAATTCGAGTCCCTGTGGCATGGACTGTACATCATCCAACATTGCCTCACTAAAGGTGCATACATCCTAGCCTCCCCCGAAGGCCATCCTCTCAAGGAACCCATCAAACGGGTTGTACTTAACAAAATTTTACGCCTGAGCATAGCTATACTACACTAGGCTTTTTCTTTTTTTTACATCTTTTGTAGAGTTTTTAGTCTTCTTTTATCCATACCTCCCGTCTAATCTATCACTCATGTTATTGACATATGCCACCTCCATTGGCCTACCACATCGGTTACACCGATGGATCTAGCTGCTAGACACAAAATCTCGCTTCGGATGCTTGGGCCCTCTATTCGCCTTCACATGACCTTCTCCACACTAGCTGCATATGTTTAGGCTGAGCCACCAACAATTAGGTAGAGTACACCGCCATCATTGGTCTCCTCGTTGAGGCCAATCATCGCCATATTTGTCACCTTAGCATCTTATTAGATTCCCAACTTGTCATCCTCCAGCTCAACAATGTATACCGTATCTGTGATCCTTGCCCCTTCCACAAATACCTGTAGGTTAGACATTTATCTCAACATTTTGATTCCATTACATTTGCACATATCCCAAGAAAATTCAATCAAATAGCAGATAACATGGCTAACATTATACTAGATTGTCATATATCACATCAAGACATCTTCACATACACATAAACCATCAGAAGTTTGTCACAGCATATAGATTAGACATCATCCACTACATCAAAAACCAAAATCATCAACAACAAATACATCACACATGTACACAAAGATCCAAAAATGTATATCCATATATATATATATATATATATATATATATATATATATATCGTCCCACATGTCATAAAGTGTTTACAAAAATAGTACATCGCTCGTAGGTAGGTGAATCACCTCATCCCTACCAATACAAAACTGGATGTCACAACTATACAAAATGGGCTCACCAGCCTATATCAGATACATAACTACATATCTAGCAGCCCTCAGGGCACCTCTAGTGCTCCAGCACCGGGTCCTCCCTCTGGCAGAGGTACCCCACCAACTCCAGTTCCCTCGAGTCCCAGAGGCAACCGTCTAGTCATCGCAGCTCCAGCTACATCTTCTCTGCGGATTAAGGTCTGCAACTCTACCGACATCCCAATACACTGCTCTAGGATCCCCTCATCCTAGATTCGCACCCACATCCTCTCGAGCACTCCCTGTAGAAACACCTCTAGTCGGTAGCAGAAATCATCAAACTCTCCCCTGGCCTCATCCAGAGGAGTATGTAATGGCCCTACCCTAGGGTCATCATAACAGTGTCTCTGGGCCGCTCTATCATCATCATCAGGCCTCTCCCCAACATCCTCTCGACGTCGCCTCTCCCCTGCTTGCAACTCTCCCCACAGTGGTCTCACAGGCCCCTGACGGGCTGGCGCTTGGATCATCTCGACCTCTTGTCCACACAGTCCCACATCTACACAAACAAACACATGATAGCATCAACATCCATACAAATATCAACCATATGTTATACTATCTAAAAAACAAATCAACAAAACCAGTAACCAACACATCATACCTCGGCGATCGAATACCTTTCCTGGAGGTAATATCATCTCAGGGTCATCACGAAAATCTATCCCAATATATGGAAATTGCAATATGATCTGTGGCATCTGATGCCACACCTGTGCAGCCTCGATCATGAAGTAGTGGCCACCCTCCCCACCCCCATGAAAAACCAAAATCGTCAACCACCGACGCAGTCGTGGCTCTCGTGCTCCCAGCGGGTCTAACAAAACTCTCGGGTGCAACATTGGCACCCTCTCTAGAAACCAAGCCACCAAGATAGATCTAAAGGAAAAATCCCCTGAGTCGGCCACTCCAAACCTAGTGAGTTGTCCCACCATCTTGGCCTGCAGCATCAAGCCCCATGAGAAATGCTCACCCCCTAGTGCCCGCTTCATGATCCTCAATTGGCCACCACTGATGCGTTGAGTCACGAGCGACCCATACACTCTCAAAACCATCGCTGCCATGCAATGATGTACCAGGGCATCCATCACCCCAATCCTCACCACTGGCCTAGACATAAAATCCTCTCTCGAACAATATGTCCGGGCAAGGGTAGCCAACTACCCCTCTCCAACTACCACCGGCTCGACCGGTAGCAGGGTTCCCCGAAAAGGGAGCCTGGTCAGAAAATAGACATCCTCCTCAGTAAAGAATTCCAAGTGCTCCCCACGCACAATAAAACAATACAACTCCAGACTCCGGACTCCACATCAAGATCGGGAATTGCAGCAGATACTCCTGTGCCCTCAACAGTGGGCACTCAAAAAACTTCAGCAGCCCACAGGTCGCCAAAGCACCATGAACAGCCAGCTCCTCATCCCTCATGACCTCCCTCAATCGGGACTAGTCCCTCTCTCTCCAATGGATTGGAATCATCCTAAATGATCACCTGCATCCACATATACAGTGCTCGATCAGCCATCACAAAAACACCAAAATATCCCACAAAAAAAAAGAAAAAAAAAAACGGGAGATAAGTTTTCTCACCCTTAGCTTTGCCTCAAAGGCACAGCTATTTTCCCCATAGGCACGCACACATGCACACTTGTTTACCCCACAGGTGCACATGTATGCGCGCCTGTTAAGCCTACAAGTGCACACCAAATGCGTTCTTGTTCACTACACAGTTGTGCACTCATGTGCAACTGTCAACAACACAGTCGCGCACATATGCGCGGATGTGTTTCGGATAGGCGCGCACCCCATGCATGCCTGTTTTCCCAAATAGCATGCCCCCCATGCGTGGATATGCCGATTACTATTGCGCATTCATGTGCGGGTCACCATCGATCACCCACGCATTTGGGGGGCCACAACCCTAAAACCCCACTGTACAGCCCTCCATATGATCCTACCCAAAAATTGACACCTAACTACTGTACAGGAGGATGAGACCACTAACCTGACTCTCGCACCTCCCAAATCGGCTGCCTCACACTCTTGGAATCTTCAAATCTTCTTTTCAATCTCCTCTCTAACCACTATAGCAAAAAGTACAAATGAGGTTGCAATATGGGCCCTACAGCTATATATAGGCCCTTTTTGCCAAACTTCCAAACTCAATTATGGGAGCTCCAAGCATCCATTTTTTGATCCGTCTTCAGCCACGGGATCATCACCCCATCATCTACATCAAGACATTCCTCAGGCCATTTTTCATTCTTAGCCCCCGGGGAGCCTTTTTGTTCATACCTCGTTCAGGTACGCATGCTCATATTCAAAATTATCAAATAAATGGTTATATGTTCGATTATCTTCAGATATTGTTCACGTCGGGTATTTGGTTGTCATGTGTGCAGGTACTTGGTCATCACACACCAGCGTGACCCCTTTAGGTATACAATCGACACTGGCATGTAATCATTCCCTATGAATCTCAATTGCATCTCCAGTCACACCCTCTGAAATTTGCCTTTAGGGCCCCTATATCTGGCTCTGCAGTATTGTCACCTCCACTACATTTTGGGTACTGTCACCCGGTAGCACTCTCCCCCACATGTGTTGCCCCATTCATATCCCCCCTTGGCACTTTGACACTCATGTTGTTTTCAACCTTTATGGATGGGAGTCCCGATAGTCTTACATCATGTCGCGAATCAGCCACATACTCCTTCTCCTCATTTTGCTACCCTACCCAACGGACTCCCAAGGCACTTCCTCATAGTTTTATTTTGAATGCACTTCTGCAGCATCATTTACCATCCATTTCATCCACTGCTGGTTTTCCCATCTTCATATTCCCCTCCATACATTTCCCTACTACAGAATCCCTCCTATGGGGCCCCAACCCCCCACTTATTTTTTAACCAACTTGTGCCATCCTCAGGCCAAGCCATCTCACACTGGGGCACCCATTTCTGTATTTGTATTATTGTCCCCACTAATTTCTTAATTCCTTTTGTAATTAAACCATTGTTTTCAACATCTTACATAGCTTTTTGTCGTCACCTTTGACGACCTTCTTCCTTTTTGGAAAATGCAACCCATGTCGCCCTTGGTTGGGGCATTTCTTATCACCTATTTTTGTTGACATCGCCCATAAACTTCGAGTATCCCACAGGCCACCTACCTCTTCTCTCTAAGTTTGTTCACTTTGTTCCGCCTCTGGCACAACTTATCCCATGTCTCATTGTCCCCCTACCACTCAACCTAGTTGAACGGTTGCGGCCACTTATACTTCGCCTATATTCCCAACCAAGGGCAGTCTTGAGTCTCCACGCATCTTGACTTTGTCCATGTACCTCCTTGGTTCCTGACCTCACCTAGTGGATTTCACGAATCCCTTTGCTTCTTGGAGTCGCATCTCCTTTTTTGTTGACATCGGCACAGTTTCCAGAAGAGATACAGTATCTTGACTCTCATTACCTTTACAATGAGGAGTCTCGGACGGCATAGGGAGAACCATCATTTCTCTCTACTGTCATTGACCCCCATAACATTCAACCTCAACACTTTCTCATGTTACGGTGGGTCTTACTCTGCGACTATTGGAGTTGTTTTCTATATTTTCCGAAGACCTTTGAACTTTGTTGGGCTATCAATGCCCACAAATTTTGTGATACTTCTTACAGGTGTCATTGCCTACTATTCAGAGTATTTTTCCTCATCAGAATTGTCCTCTACCTTTATCAAAACTGTCCCCGAGGGAACTGCAGTTGTCTACATCAACACACAGTTTCAGTTATTGTACAACTCCCTTTTTTTAGTTACATGATATGAGCATGGGGCATGTCCACATCGTTTGTACACAATTTATTTTCCACACCTTGCAAAAGGTTGGGTCCTACAGGTTCTCTTCTCCCTCCAACGGGTCACTCTTGATACTCTCACTATCGCTCTTTCTTACAACGGTACTCTCAATAGAAGAAACATTGATGAATTTCAGCTATCCGTATGCTCCTAACCTCATCCATCAGGGGGCATCTGTTATCACTGAAATATTGTCTACAAATGGTTACAAGAATCCAGCATCTTCAAACAGCTATTAGTTCACCCATGGATGAAAATGACCAAAAAAGCATTTCCAGAAGGTCCAAAACTATACAATCAGTTATAAAATCAAGATGCACTATGACTATACAGGCAACGTGCACACATGTGCCATGAAGAAACGTAGGAAAAGCACACATGTACACGACGCACGACTATGGACGCTAAAAGCCGCACACACTTGAGAACAACGCATTTATGATGTTGGTCGGCCTCCCACCCACTTCTGGTTCATCTTCCAAGTCGATTTGACATCCAAATCTTGGTTGGATCCAAGTGGGTGGCTGGTCAAAGACCTAAAGGTGCCCTAAACAACCCCTTTTCACACTAAAATTTGGTTGCACAATACCTCAAAGTGGTGCTATAAAACAAGGCCATGGGTGCACTATATCTTCAAGGAATTCATTTGCAAGGTTATGTTGTTGCTATTCTCTTGGGAAAACCTCTTTTCTCATCAAGGGCATACTAGCACCATTCCATTTGGGCAATCCACATCACCTTTTGAGTGGGTTAGCTTGGGATTATTTCACCATTTCTTTCAAGTTTTCAAGTTGTAAGAAGAGATCAATATTGGGGGTCTAAGAGCCCTCCCTTGGAGGAAGAAGGGACCCAAAGTCCCCTTTCTCTTTGGTTTTTTATTTTCACTAATACAATCATTTCCATTGGTGACATGAGTCTTGTTTGTTTCTTGTTATTATGTCCTTATGCACAATAGTTTAATTGTTTTTTCCTTTCCTAGTTTAATTATTAGCTTAGTCTTTTATTTTTATTCTTCTAACCCTTTCCTTTATTGTTGTCTTTCTTAGCTAACCCAACTAATCTTGTAAGCACCTTTGTTTTGCTCATTTAGGTGACGAAAGAGGCACAACAACTCACTTGTGGCTCGTATTGATCCACTCAGGTAGTGTGTGCCTCCTGCACTGAATTCTCTAGCTGCTTAAACTTGCTTGAAATTTGTTTAACTTGATATTTTACTTGCCCGCTCTTTTCTGTTACAGCCTCCACCATCTCCTCAGTAATGTTCTCCTTCAACATTTCCCCACTCTCCAATTCATCTTGTTCAATATGACCCTTTGTGGCGTCAATATCTATAAGCATTTGTTTTGCACCTTCCTATAGTGGTTCTAAGATAGCTTTCCTTGACTGCTTATCTGCTTGTATAGTCTTCAACTCTGCCTACAAATTATCATTTCTTGTGTACTCCTCAATCTATCAGGTATTATCATTGTTTTATGATTTTTCTTCAGTTCTTGTATGGCAATATTTATACCTTCTTCTTTCTGGTCTAACTCCTGAAGATTTTTCCATAGTTTCATGCTCTTATTATACAACTCTATTGTTTCCTGGATTATCAACGTAATGCTTTATGTATGACCTATAACTTCTGGTGGGGTGTTAGGTGCTAGTATTTTTGTCAACTCTTTAATGTGGCTTCTATATATCTCCATATCCTGCAGTATTTTCTCAATTTTCTCATATGTTGGTATATTCTCTCCTTACGCACTTTCAAGAATGGTTTTAAATACTTCTTACACCTTATTTTCTATTCTTCCAATGCGTTGATTTGCTTCTTCCCTCTCTAAATTCTCCTAGTTAAGTTCCATATCCAGTGTCTTACTTACTTCATTGGCTACTTGTAAACTTGTAGCATCTGCACATGCCCTCGACTGAATTTCCTGTGCGACACTTATTTGAAGTTTGTACAGTGCCTTAGTTGGAATCTTGGGTAGTGCCAAGTCTAAATGAGTTATTTCCTTTAGTGGATTTTTTGTTGTATCCTCATTGACCTACAACATTCCCTGGGTGATATGGAAATGTCCACTCCCCATGGATATGATTTGTACTACCTCCTATTCTGGAATTGTTCTTTCCTGAGAAGTTTGTTGTTGTTGCACATGCTATTTTTGTTGTGTTGTAGTAAGTTGAAATTGTTCCAGTGTATCCTTGACCTCTGTCAATTTCTTGATTATATCCTCCCTATACTTGTCATCATTATACCATGCCTTTGTCGTGTGATCCTGCACTTTCTCTGTGACTAAATCTGCATCATCATGTGTCAATGTGAGCTGAGGAATCTCTCTGTGCACTTTAATTTTCTTGCGTTGGCCTGCTTCCTGCAACACTATTCTTTTTAATGGTAGTGTCTCTGTCTATGCGGTTGGAACTAGTATATCCATCTCTGGGAGAATTACACCGCATGTTTCCTATGGTATAGGATTATTTTTATCTTTTTTCACTCCTCCATTTGGTTCCACTGTGCACTCCTTTTCCTAAGTTGAAGCCTTTGGGATAGTATTTTTCTTCCTTGGATTTTTAATGGTTGTGCTACCCCCTGTTTCTTTTTCGCGCTCTCTCACTTTCCTTGTATTTTTTGTTGGGTTGGTTAAATTCTTTGAAGGGCCAACCTCTGCTTGCTTCTTATATATCGGTACCCTTTTTGGGATCACTGACACCTTCCATTCTTCAGGCCAATCTTTCATGGCCCACTTCACTTCTTCCCCTATGACACAATATCTCAATTGTAGCCATTCCTTCTTAAGATCCCTCTTAGCTTAGATCCACATGCTATTTCTAGAATCCTGAAAGTTAGTTATTCCTCGGTTCTCCCTCAACACTTCTGGTGGTATTCTCCATGTATTATCCATCTTCTTCTGCATCTCATCAAAAAACATGGTGAACATGCTAGAATTTTCCTTCCTTTTCCATGGATATAAAGTATTCCATAATGTGGTGTATTTTTCTACGCAACATTTCCCTAACCTCTGGTAAAATGCATTGTATTTCGTTTCTCCCCAACCAACCAATGATATCAATATGATTAACCATGAATAATGAAACTATGTACTTAAATCCTACGCATCCTTTCAATTCTCCAAAAAAATAATTTAGTAGATATGGAGCCCAACTAAGTAGACCCCCCTTTGTGCACTTCACGATTGCTTCTATTACTCCTGCAGGGGATTCCTCTTTGCAACATTTCCTCAAAAGTTTACATGCCATCATTTTTGTCGCAAACTTCATTGATAGATCATTTATCTATCTAATAACTATTCCCCTAGGTCCTTTGTCTATCCCATATTTATTCTTTATCTCATTTGACATGGATTTTTCTTTGGTTTTATTATCCATGTATTTCTTTGGTTTTGCGTTGTCTATTGGTATTCCTATTATTTCTGCAACTAGGTCAACATCTATGGATACAATCCTCTCCATCCATAAGATGCCTCCATGTACTAGTGCCAGTAGTTGTTTGACACATGCATTTACATAGTTTCCTCTCCCAAAGTGAGGAATGTCTAGCAAGTTCATGATCCATGTGTTATATAGTCATGTAACCCACTGTTTTGGATCCAAAATGGGATCCCATGATGGACCCTATACTCTAGTCTCCATGTACATTTGTTGCGTAAAATCAGGGAACTTCCCTATTTCTTCCACATCATGATCAACATTCTTCAATTTGTTAACAGACCATAACATGTCACCAACTACTTTGACTACTTCAAGTATCTGTGATAGTGACAGTGATAGTTCCTTCTTCTTGATTATTTTTGTTGGCACAATAGGTTTTTCCCTAGTATTCTTCTTTTCTGTTGATGGCCCTTCCATTTCCAGTTGGTTCTCTTCCTCATCTTCTTCAATGTATGACTCTTACTGGTCTGTAATATCTTCAACCTACACTTGTTCCTCCGACTATTTTGTTAGCTTTGTTACATGGTGTTGTACTTCATCAGACTCTATTTGTTCATCATTTTCCTCATTTAGAAGTACCTATGATTGTGTTGTTCCTAATTTGATTTTTTGTGTGGGGTTTTACTCTGTGCTAGGGTTTTATGTTTCTCCTCATGGGTTGACATCCATTTCCTCTATCACCGGATCCTGCTCTTCTACAATGATGGCACTAATTAGTTCAATGAATGGAGATGGGATTTCATCCACATCCACCAATCCTTCTGGTTGATTCAATTTTTCTCCATCAGTGGCTATGTTATGTTCAAAATTCATGGCACTCCATGTTTTTCTTGCAATCCGACTGGGATCTCTGAACTTTGGTGGTGCCATTCTGCTAAATATTTAAACGGTTGCTCTGAATCTTAACTGAAACCCTCTGAGTCATTTTCTCACACTAGGTTTTCTTCCTTAGCACTCATTTGCACAAAGTCACAATGATTTTTTCCATGCATGATTTCCTTCTTTTATAAGTCATGCCATAAATGCTCTGTTGCATCGTACATTTACGATCACCACTTTTACTTTTTTTGGCTACTTTCTCTATCGACGCATTTTTTTTTTTCTGTCTCGTCACATTTCTCTGGAACATAGTGTATTCATGTTATTTCATACCACTTACTATTGGTTGCACGTGGTATATTCTAACTGTATGTTTTAACACTTATCTATCTACTACATCTTTTTTTATTTTTCTTATTTTCCCACTTTTTTTCTTTCTTTTTCAGCTTCTACTATATACACTATGTACA